>JABASP010000988.1:0-36361 GCA_019776565.1 Sminthurinus signatus | reverse complement strand
CTTGAATTTTTAAGTCACTTGGGATTTTCAAGTGACTTGGGGTTTTCAAGTGACTTGAAAAATCCAAGTGACTTGCTGTTTTCGAGTGACTTGGAAAAATTTTGGCGCTTGCACTAGCAAAAATGAAGAAAAATTTTGCTTTGCACTAGATAAAATAGCAAAAAAAATTCCAAGTCACTTGGAAATTTCAAGTCAAGTGACTGAAAAACTTGAAAGTGACTTGAAAAAATCCGAGTGTGCACATGTCTACGTAGGTAAGCGTTACAATTTTTACGATGTGTACAGTGTTTTGTACACAACTTGTACGATTTTTTAAGGGTTTCTGTGAGCTTACATGCTCATCGCTAAGCGCGTAGAAGCCCTCCGGTCCACGCGAAGCGCGCAGTACTTGTATTATATAAATGCACAAGATTCTTAGTGCTTAATATTAAATACTTAATACTAGTACAAAATTATAAAATATACAATATACAATATTATGTGTAAAAATATAATAATTAATAATCTACAGGCTACAAGAGCAAATTTCCTTTTTCTCAATGAATATGATTAGAGTTGTGCATTGTACAACTGAAGAAATGCATAAATTAATGTTTGTCTCGTCCCGCCGAAACAAATTGTTTTTCCTGTTGACTGTTCATTTTACGTTTAATTACAAAATTTGTTGCAGCTGGTTTGAGTTGGTTCGGGTTGGTGGAAATGAATGCATTTCGGTGCATTTTATCATGACGATAAAGGTTTGTTTTGATACTGTCGTATTTTGCTGACATTGAAAGTGAAAAGTGAAAATGATGGGGATTGTGGTGGCGACGTTGTTGAGTTGACGGTTGACAGTTGATTTTGCTTTTGATTTTGACTTTGACTCTGACTTTGAATCCTAGAAAATTGATAGCCTGGTGTGAACTCTCCTTCATAACTCAAGGAGCGGCAGAACCGGTGGAAATCTGATAAAGCAGGGGAAAGCGCAAGGCACGAGGCAAACCCCAGTGTGTTTTAGAGAGGGTGGGAATTGAAGCAGTGAAGCAGCAGGAGTCGTCTGTCGTCTATCTCGATTTCGATTCCCAATGTCGAGTTTCGAGTTAGCTTGGTCAATAGTCGACAGTCGACACATTGCAAGTTGCAAGCTGCAACGGAACGTAGAGCGTAAAGCGTCAAATGTATCTACAATCTAGAATCTAGAATCTACAAAGAGAGAAAAGCTCACGAGTTTTATAAGATGGAAATATCTGTACATGTAGAGAAAGAGGAAAAGTTCCACGTTCTTACGTACTGTAGAAATAATTTTCTTTTTCCATTCCAAGTTGGCTCATTTCTCCATCCGCAAGTTCCCATCCTCCATTTTCATTTTCATTCTCAATCCATTAGCTGGATTCCTTCTCATCGTCTCATGATTAATGATCCATTGAGTAGAGATTAATTTGTCCATTTTACTTGAGCCACTAGGCAAACCAAAGCATAGCATGGCATTGCATGGCGGAGGGAGAAGACGAAGACGACAGGAGCACTCCATTGACATAATGTGTACAATGCACAATGCACATGGATACATATCTAATATCTACGCGGAAATTCCAGGTGCTTTCCCTTCTTCATTTGCCCTGTTCTCAATCCATTCTCTCCCTGTGCTGCCCAAAGGAACTAACTAACTATTACAAACTACCGACTACCGACTACCGACTATCAAACAAACTCGAGGTGGTTCTGGCTGAAATATATTTATAAATCCCCCGCTGGTATGTCAACAACCTTGTCTCTGCTCTCTTCTCTCTTCTCTGTACTCTGTGCTATGTACTCTGTACACTGTACACTTTGCAGCTTGCAGATTGCAGGCAATGTCAAATGTTCAAATGTACGAGTATCGTCATTCTTTTCCCCTTTGCCATTGCCTTCCACAGGTTATTACACTAAGTGTGTCTTGAGTCTTGAATTCTTGCACAATGAACAATGAATAAAGCATAACGGGAAATATCAGTTATTTTAAATAAATTAAAATGCATTAATAATGTAAGAACTTGAAAGTTGAAGCTGTAATTTTCCCACAGTGACTCAGATTTTCCATCATCTACCATATACAATCTACAAAATCTACAGTATACAGAAACATGATAAAGCCTGTAGATTGTAGATACTTTTTCTCTTCCTTTAGGATGAAAAGACATTGTCTGTCTTTTTCAATTAACTTAAACCTTTTACTTGTACGACAAGCCATGCTGCAGTGAATCCGACCCCGTTGTAGTTGTATCAAAAACGGAGAAGAGACAATCAATAGACTTTCTTTTTATTCAAAAGATTTTTTCTTAATTGATTTTTCTCACTGGAAAAGTTGGAGTCAAATTCGGAAAAGCACGCCAATATTATGCTTGTTCATGGTTCAGAGTTCAGACTGTTTACTTTATCCTTTAGATTTCACTTTATAGAAATGTAAGTACAGTGAAATTCATGTACAGGAGTAATAATGATAATATAACATTGACTTTAATGGTTTCTATCCCGCCAGATTCCTTTATTCATTCCATTTATTTAATACAACAAAAATACAGTAGTTCTGTAGAGTGTAGCGTGTAGAGTTTACATGTGTGGATGTGAATTAAATGGAGTTTTTTCTTTGTGCTAGATTAAGAGAAACAGAAACAGGGAAATAGAAAGGGAGAAGCTCTTTATTCAACAAAAGCCAAAGTAAAAGGTTGGTTTGGCTTGGTTATTTGGTTGAGTGAAAAAACTGAGACATTTGGTGGTTTGCTCCAGTTTCTAAAATCTAGAATCTAGACTCCAGAATTTAGATTCCTGTACTGTGGAGTGCAGATTGTAGATTGTAGATGTGAGAGAATTACCAGGGGAAAGAATTCACTTTCACTTGCCACAGTTGATTGTTTCAATTCCACCACTTCCGCTCTCCTTTTCTCCATATTCTTCTTTCTTTTCTAGATATTTTTTCAATCTTTCTTGCTTCTGCATAGCTTTTCCTTTTACCTTGGACTCTACATTCAGACCCGTGTTGTCTTTAGCGTCGTTTTATTATTTTCCTTCCTTTCCCCACCGTTCGTTTGTGTATTATCTGTATTTAAGTACAAACTGAGCTTCTGAGCTTCATGTAATCTATTAGAGAAGAAGAAACACTGCGGTTTATTATACATGTATGTTATGCATTATGTTTTTTGTTTTACTCTAATTTCATAACAGCTCTTCTTTCCATAATTAATAAATCTTGCATATTATCTACAAAAAGAATCTTTTATCCATTTGCAAAGAGCAAGTAATACAAAAATATTTTCCTCATGAGTTACAATTTTATCGCAATTTACAATTATTATTTCAAAATTCCCGTTTTTTGTTTGGTTTATTTGTCTCACATCTCACCACATTTTCTTTACAAGATGCATCAATTTCTTGAGAAATTAGCAAAAAATAAGAAACCCCATTTTCCTTTTTATTGCTCGCCTATATTTATGTAGAAGAGGTGTAAATCAACTCAGTTGATGTTGTATTCAAATTTGCATTCTTGAATTTATGCTGTTTCACGCTTTAGATTTCCGAGATGCATTGAGAATGGAGAATGGAGAATTGAGAATTGGGATGCGTTGAAAGTACTTGGATCTTTTTGCATTTTATTGCTGTCCTAAATATTATAGAGATGCATGTATTTTTATCCTTATGTTGTATTCAAATTTCATTTGAGTTGGGTGTTGAGTGTTGAGTGTTGAGTGCTGAATGTTGAATGTTGAATTAAGAGATGGTCGTTTTGATCATGCATGAAATTTCAATACAAAGACAACGACAGAGACATGTGCAATAATTTTATTATGCACGTCACTCCGACACACTCCAAACTCAGACTCACGGAGACATCCTCAAAGAATTATGAATGAGACATGTGAGACATTCAAAAGGAAAAATTGTGCAATAAAAATTCTCTTTGTGGCCTAATTTATATTCGCTACTGTTTTACAAGGTTCCAATGTGTGCACAAGCACCAAGCACTAGACACTACATTTTACTTTATACTTTATATTTTATAGTGCTTGAACACTCAATGCTCAATGTTGAATGCTCAGTGAGGCTCATAATAATGCATTTCACATTGTATCATCATTTCACGATATCATCCTAATGCATTTATAATAATAATAATGCTTCTCAAAAGACATTATTTTCATTTCGAATAAATTTGAATTTGAGTCAGCTTTTGGTATTCGGTTTTCGGCTTTCGGCTCTCGAGTTCCGACTTTCACTTGTACAAGGAGCAATGAGAAACTGTGTCAAAAGAATCCATGGGCGCAAAAAAAAATCATAAAATTGCATATTGTCTTTTGTCTTTTTGTGATGGTGTATGTGCAAAATTATACATATGATAAGTTCTTGTGTGTTCTGCTGTGTACATAATTTTTTTAGTTCTCTTTCTGTTGATTCTTCTGCTAAATGGAACAAAGTTCTTTTTCTCTTCACATCTGAGTGAGTTGATGTGGGAAAAGTTTTAAAAAATATTCTGTGTGTTCTGTATTTTGTATAATCGTGCATGCACAATGTACAATGTACATAATATTTAGTGCTTTTTACTTGCGGCATGTAAATTTTATCCTATTCTACAAGAGTACATTGTATATTATACACTATATTCACTTTCTCTATTATACATTTAGCAAAGAAGAGAAACTAAAAGTGATGAAAAAAAAAATCTATTTACTTTATTGCAAAATTTTGCATGGTCTACTTTCTCCCTGTTTTTTTTGTTTCTTTATCTTCCATTTGTGCATTGTTCCACTTCCTCGATTAAGTAAAAAGTAAAAAAGGTAGATACTATTAAATACATGTATTAAGTTTCCAATTTTTACCCTGGAAAATTTAGAATGTTCCACCTGTAAAATACGTGTATCTGTACATTTAGCAATTGCAGGATTATTAAAAAAAGAAGGGAAAGGTATGAAATGTAAACATTTCACATGCATATGTTATCATTGCTCATTCTTCATTCGTTCATCCATGCCTTAGAGGGAGCTTCATTGAAACTTGAAAAGCCCAAACGGTTCCCAAAAGGCACAAAATTCAACGTAATGTGTATCTTTTTGCAAATGGATCAAATGGATTCTTGAAAGAAAAACAGAAGGAGAACAGACAAAAGGGAAAGGGGGTGCTCATTTTTCTGCAATTTTTGCATAAAAAAGAATTTTCCTGCAAAGAGGATTAATACTTACTACAGAATGTACAAAAAAAAGAAAATGAACATGATATCATAATATTTCAATGTTCTACATTCTAAATGTATTTTAAATGTACAATGTACAAAATACAAAAGTAACTGCCTTCTGTCTATATTATTCAAATGTTGCTACAAATGAAATGAAATGGAATTGAATGAGAAGGAAATGTGTTGAAATCACTCAAGTTATGCTTACACTACAGAAACTTGTAACATCACTCGAGTTATCTAAATATTTGACATGTGTAATGTAAAATGTACAATGTACAGCTCACCAGCATAAAAATGTTTCTCCAGTGTCCTTGAGGCCAAATAGATACATGTACAAAATATACATTAGCTGTCTCATATTTCTGTTTTGTTTCCCTTATTATCTTCAATCTTTGTAGCTACACGTGTAGTTTACAAAAACAGTTTTTGAAATGAAAATGCATGTTCAACTTGTGTAAAAATTTTACTTCAGTGTACACAGCTCACGGTGCTGTGAGGAAAGTAGAGCACGAGCTTCAAGCTCCTGAATCCTGAAATTGTCAAACTTTTAATCATCTGGTACAAAATGCAGTATAATATTTCAATATCATTAGCCTAGGATAGATTCGAGTGTTGAGTAGCTTTTCATCGTCAATAGCCAATAGTCAACGTCGTTATTAATTTGTCAGTTGGTTCAAAATGTACAATACACGTACATGATTGCATTTCTCTTCGTGGGAAAAATGAAAATGCAGTAGGATGTGTCTGGCTCCACAGACGATATAACTAGAAATATATTGTACAATGCAGTATTCCAACAATAACAATGGGCTGTGCTGACGCAACCTAAACTATTCATCCAAATTATAAAACTATTCCACTTTTTGTGCAGAGCCTTTGGGCAGGAATGAATTGGAATTTACTAGACGAGTCCGTGCACAGAAAAGGTAGGCTTTTCACTTTTCATGCTCAAGTGCAATATGCAGTTTTCTCCATTCCATATTTCACGTTTCACTAAACCCTTTTCCTCCATCAAAATATTATTAAGAGCTTACATCTTCAAAAGTACACATGTGAGGTTCAGACATGCACAACGTACATGTTGTAGATGGTATTGGTCAACAGCAAAAATATTTCTTTGTTGGTGTTGAATTCAGGGAACTTTTCGCCTGAGCTCTCTCTCTCTCTCTCTCTCTCTGTGTCTCTCTGTCTGTGGGAACACGTCTGTCTAGTTTCTTTTCTAGCCATACGAATTTCAATGTAACATGTTACATGATGGGGAATGGGTACTTTTTATTTCATCCCGTGCCAGGAGTGTATAATGTATAACACAAGTATATAAAATTGTAATTTATAAGGTTTGAAGATATAATCTGGTCGACTGTGGAATTTCTTCATCCAATATCTAGATATCTATCTTCTACCTACTTTCTCCCATCTTCCATGTTCCATCTGCCCAAACCTAAAACTCCAAATACAAATACAAATACAGACACAGACACATATTATACATTTAAAAGGAAAGAATCTCGTAACTTTTACACATAGCCAGATAGATAATACTTGGTTCTTGGTTCTTTATTCTTGGTTATTTCCTCACCATCTTTTTATTTTCAATCTCCTGTCAGTCTTATTCATACTCTGTTTTCTCTGGTTCCTTCATTCCTTCATTCCTTCATCTTCATGCCCATCTTTTTCAATCTTACCCAAAGAAATTGTGGTGAAGGTTTTGATCTCTTGTCGTCCTCTTCTCTTTCTTTTCCTACTCTTTTGCCTTCTTATTTTCTCCATGTATTTATCTACATGTACATTTCATGTTTTATGTTGTGTGTTTTCAACTCATTCTCGTCTTTTTAGATACATGCAAAATGTACACTGTACATTATACAGTGTACAGCGTACAGGCCAAAATAAAAAAAAAGTTCTTTCACCTTGCTGTAAACTTTCCGTTTAAGCAGGTTTGGTTTTGTGGATTCGGTTTCACGGGATGGTTCTATCTACATTCTACATGCATCTATGTAAAAAAACTACAAGTACAGTATTTTTTTATCTATAACCTATTACTTTGAATGGGCATTTCGGCGATCATCTTACAAATCGAACATCAAATGGAGGAAGAAAAAGAAGAAGAAGTCTATGGAAGAGCTAGCAACCAGTAACCAGTAACCAGACACAACATAAACATTTTATTTATCTACCAAGTTTTTCTTGCGTATCTATGTGTAAAGTCATGGATATGGATACATGTGTGGTGATTTGTATAGAGTTTGGGCTTGTGAGTTGAATATAGCTGTGTGTATGTGACTCAGCTGCATTGAATTGAATTGAATTGGAAAATGGTGCAAGTTGTTGGAATTTGATGAAAGTGTGTGAGAAATTCTATTTATATGAGTAGCTGTATGTATATTGTATATAGATACACAATACACATAGAGATTTGATGGACAGACAAGAATAAAATGAAATGGAGGGCGAAGGGAAATTTCTTCACAAACTTTCTCCCATAGACTGGAAACTAGACACTAGATACAAGCACAGTACACAGTATCAGAGTACTCTTTGCTACTACCGGTCTAGCCTATAGAACTAGTTGAACCAGGAATCAGGAAGAGACTGATGTTTCATCTTTTTTATCTGGCCTTCAGTTCCACTCTACATCTACACTAGACACTCTACACTCTATAATGCTATATGCTCAACATTATGATCAACGTTTATTTCTATGTTCTATAGTCTGTAGTCTAAAGATATCGTATGTTTTTTTCTCTATACTTCTCCATCCTTTCATTTCCCCTGTTTCTTTACGTTTACAAGTTTACGCTTTTTCAGTTTAGTTTTACGTTCGATACTATTTCTCTGCTGTTGCTCATTCTTTTCTTTCTCTTGTTCAACTTGTTTCTCTTCTCTCCTGTTTACTTGGTTTTTATTTCTATTTCTATTCGTATTTGTATTTACTTTTTTATAACTTTTATCTGTGTACTTTTTTACTACAAACTACAAACGAGAAAAATATCCTCATGATCTCTGCCTTGTTTCCTCTAGAAAGAAATATTTATTTCAAATTTCATTATTAAAATTCAATATAGATAAATGAATGGATTCCAGTTCTACCAAACTCAATTTTTCTTCAACTTGAACTACATACAAAACAAACCAAAAGCCAGCCAAACTAATTGTGAGTCAAAGGAAAAGCGAAACCAAAAGGATATTTTAATCCAAGATAAATCAATTCAAAAAACACAGGAAAATACGAAAAGCTACATGAAGTAGGTCGTAGAAATTTGTAGCTATATAACAGTTAGATAATTGTCGCACACAAACGAAATGTAAAACATATATAATATATGCGTACAAATTTACGCATTTGTGTTTTTAACATGTAAAATAGGTGCGTGTAAAGATTTATGTTGTATTTTGAAAGGTGAAAGCCCTGATAAAAAGGGTAACCTTAAAAGGTTTCCTACTCAATATTACCTTGAATCTTTATTGAGCAAAAAGATCCAGTTGAAATCAATAGTCTTTAACTTTATTTATTTATTTATAAAAACAAGTCATGTTTTTCTAGGCAATGCAAAATGAAAACGAAAAGGTTCAAGTCTTTGAATTTTACATTAAATTAGGTACATATTTTTCTACAAGGCCGTGTGTCATAGTCTTTTATTTCTATGTCTTATTTCCTATTTCTACAGTATAGCGTATAGAGCTTCCTTCCACATTTACGTTTTAGAGAAAGCAACCCGAATTTATATACATCCGTATTTTTGCAATAACGTCATGTATTTTCTTTTGAGATTTAAGATTTGAGTATCTTGTCCTTGTTTCTCAATGTTATGTTATGTTATATTATAATATTAAACTCTGTCCTTCAAAATGACAAAATACGATATCTATATAGCTACTACACAAAGAAATGTACAATATTTATAAAGTTATCTACTGTTCACTGTACAAGTTGCAAAAGTAGCCAGTAGACAGTAGTGCAGTGCTCAAAATTTATTATGTACGAGTAAAATTACACTCGTTACAAAAACTAAGTGAAAAGAGGAGGAGGAGGAAGAGGAGAAAGTTGGAATAAAAACATTGCAAAAATAAATTCCGTCTCTTCTTTGTTCCTTCTCCATTACATGCGAAAATTCAAAGAATGAGGTTGAGTAATAAAAACTCTACTGTCATTTGCTTTTATGATGGCCTCGTCTATCGTCTTTCTTCTTTCGTCTATCCAGTACCCAGCATCCAACTATCCCAATCCACATGTCTATCTGCTCTCTATCTTCATAGCACTTTGTTCAGTCTGCACAACTATCTGAATGAATCCCTTATGTCATTTTCCAGAGAAGATGGAATAAAACAGGGGATGATGACTGAATTCTGGATTCTGGATTCTAGATTCTGAATGTTGAATTTGGAATTTCCATGATAATTTGCTTCGCTCCACATTCTACATAAATACATACATTCTACATTCTGCAACATTGTAGTGTACATGTATAATCTGCAATTGTACAAGCGAGGGCATAAAACCGTATTATTCCTTACTCCGTTCTACGTATTACGGATTGTATGAAAATTGCACAAAATTAGCTCAGGGTCTAGGATCCAGAAATCCAGAAAATTATACATTGTACACACACATGCTCCATCTCATTCTTTTGTCCGCGTCATTGTCTTCAAGATTTGGCAATTTTCTCTCTCTCTCTCTCTCTCTTTCTCTCAAATTCAGATTCATAGCCATATTCAAATGTACTCTCTGTTTTCTGTTTACTTCTTCCTCCGTCATCTTGATGAGCCCTGGGCAGAAAACAGGTCATTTTCATTTTCCTTGAGAATGGAGAATGCACATTTGCTGAAAACTTTTGAGTACTTGAAATGGGGAAAAGAAGGAGCAAGTTATGAATTCAGACAGAATTGTAGATTTCAGATTCTTATGTTGCATGATGTGATGTGATATGATATGATTTGATGGGATGTGATGCGATATGTTTTGATATGCAGTGACGACTGGGGATGAAACAAGTATATCTATGTTAATAGGGATAAAGGAGAGAAAAATGAAGATAACCATGCCATTTCTATTGTCCATTGTCCATTGTCCATTGTCTAGTGTCTAGTTTCTAGTGTCCATTGTCTACCCTAGGTTTTTGAGTGGCCTCATTTTCGGCCAATTAAAGTCTTTCAAAAACCCGAGAATTGTCCATCTACAATCTACAATCTCGCATCTAGAATCTAGAATCTTTTTGTGTATGTTGAGTGTTGAGTGTTGAGAGTTGAGTATGAACATTAAAACTGACTGTTCCTCCTTCTATTCCGTGTGCATTCTGATTCTGGTTCTGCTTCTGCTTCTGAGGAGGTACAATAAACTCGTTCTTTTCTCCTCTCCAAGAGAGTGAAAAGAGTAGAATAAAGAAATTGAGAGAATAGTAATTGACATGTGTGTTAATGTCAATTGCTCCTCCATTCAACATTCAACATCCAACATCCAACATCCAGCATTCAGCCCAGTGAACCAGCAGAAAGGAAGAAGGAAAGAAATGGAGGGAAATGTGATGTAAAATGGAAAACTGGGACTGGGAATGGAGTCCAAACACGAGATATCACAGAATCATAGAATCATGTAGAGACAAGATGGAAACTGAAAGAATGCCGAGTACTCAGCCAGAGAAAGCAGAGAGAAAGCAGAGAGGAAGCGACAAGAAAAAACTGGAAACTTGAAGCTAATGACGCACATCAAAAGAAAATTTGCCTCATTCCTTTTTTCTTGTAAGAATCATCCTCTTTCCCTTTTCATGTTATGCATGCTCCATGTTACATACTCTGTGTTCAGTGTTCATCCTCTTTGCTTGTTCTGGTTGCTCCTCTCTATGTATTGCCTCTTTCCTCTTTCCATGTTTTCACTCAACTCTCTCAACTCGTTCCGTCTTTATCCGGACGTTTATGTGGAATATTACGCTAATCTGGGATGAAATCACTCCAATGTTTCCCTTGGAAATAACAAAGATGGAGAAACAAGAACAGGAATAAGAATGAGGATAAGAATAAGACGCTATTTGAGATTACATGCTCAAACTGCGTACGCCAACAGCCAACAGCCAGCACAGCACAACACACATGAGCATTGAGCATCAGCATACAAATACTAATACAAACTACAAACTACAAAATACATGCAAATGGGAGTACATGTAGATAAAACTCCAATCCTTTCATTTTATAGCATGTTTTTCTGCCTATTTCACAATTTGTCCATTTCGCAGTATGAACATGAACATGAGCAAAAACATGAGTTTAAGAATTTTGGAGATCTAGAAGCTGGAGTTTTGGACTAATCTTGTTTAAATTTGTTTTGCTCAAATCTCAAACCTGAAATTCAAATTCAAATATTAATATTAATATTAAAAGAACAGAAACAGGAAAATAAAAAAAGTAGTATTTTGAGTATGAGTATTTTGTATTCAAATGTGTGGGTGTATTTGAGAAACAAACAAAATAGGTTGATTCTTTTTGAATTAAAGGTTTAAAAAAGAATTAAACTAACTAGAACCTAAAATAGGAAAAGAAGAAAAGATGAAGCGGAAGGGAAATGAAATAAAATGAATAAGAAACAGACAAAAAAACAGAAGAAATTGTAATAAAAATGATTGTATTTTTAATATTTTTCTTGTACTTTGGTTCTTTGTATTTTCAGTATCAGATTCTTCCGAAACGATTCAAAGTTTAAATCCCTGGGTGAAGATTCCAGAATGGAAAAAGTCGTACGTGGATGATGGGGCCAGTTCTCAAGAGTCCATGTATCCACCCAGTTCCGCAGAATCCCGTTCCAATCACCAACATCACCACGAGCTTTCACAACCTGGAGATGGTCCCGAGAATGAGAATGAACCGTTCTTTGAGCACGGGGCCATGACTCATACCGCGGTCCTCGGGACCACTTCCTTCCTTCCTTGTAAAGTCAAACGTCTCGGCAATAAAACGGTAAGTATAGACAAATTATGTATTTTTATTTATTCTAGATAAATAGATATTTTACTTGGATTTGTCAGCAGTCAGCACGAATCGGCATCGGGAAATGTGGGACACGAGGTCAGCGAGGAATACTGAAATACTGAATATCTAGATTTTAATACGAGTCTCTTGACAAATTGACGTAACAAATTGATGCAGTTGATTTAAAATACAATTTACAATTTGAATGCGGTCTTTGCATATTGAATATTGAATACAAGTCCAAATAAAACCAGAATCACAAATCATGAAACCACAAACCCCATGAACATGAACAATGAACATATTGATATTAGCATTGGTATTGCTAACATTCATCATTATTGCTGATTCTTCAAGTCTCAAGTCTCAACTCACAACTCTCCATTCAACTATGTGCACTAAATTTGCATGTAAAATGTAATTTTATTTAGCTTTTTCATGAATATTTTATGATTTACGATTTATTGATTTCCAATCCCAAAGCGCAGTGAAATTACATGTGTACTTTGTACATTGGACAAAAGGCAAACAAACAAACAAATGAAATCATGACTTCCCTGGAAATTAAATGCTACATAATTTATCTTCTGTATTATTTATTATTCTGTGCCAGTGTATTTAATATTTACTATTTGCACATGTGGTACAAGTCCAGGAACAAGTTAATTAAAAAACAAAAATCATCCACTCCTGCCTCTGGAGTTTAAATGTCAAGTTGTTATACATCATATATGTGAACTGCACATTGTGCATCTTTACTTTGTAGTTTGTAAAATTGGCATTTGAGATTTTAGGCATGAGGTTAAAAGTTAAAACTTATTGCAAAGCTTTGATTTCTTCATTATTAATCATTAATTGCAAAATACTATGAGCAAAATCTGGAGATCTCAATATTTGAAATATGATTGGTTCGGCAAAACTAAATTAAATTGTATGTATTAATGGGTTAGATACACTCCAATCAGTTTTGTCCCACTTTTAAGATTTACAAATGTCACGGCCACAAAATGTGTAAGCTTTTCAGTTCAAGTTATGTCGAGGTTTCACACTAGATTCTTCATTCTAAACTGTAGGCTTTAGCTTACATATTACATATGTAGTGGATTTTGTGGGGATCTCCAATCGACAGCCGACAAGTCGACATGTTGAAATTTGAATTTGAATATTTACGGGGTTTCTGTACAAACGTCAAAGAGCACAAGTAGTTGAAAAGCAAGTTGCTGGTTGCTGGATAAAAGTGACACGAGTGTAAATTTCGGGGGTCGGAATTTCGAATGCGGATAATAGAATGATATCCACAAATGTCAAATGTCAGGGTCTGGATCATGGATTGCGGATTGTGGAGTTTGGAGTTTGGACAGATTCTGATCCGTCCTGATCAAATAGAGATGAAAGAATTGACAAATAAGTATACGGCTCGTTTAAACTGAGTAAAAAATGTGACAATAAAGATACAGACAGAATAAAAAAGAAAAGAACAGGACAGAACACTGACGTCGAGTCTCGACATTCTGCATTCTGCATAAGCATTGAGCATTGAAATTCAAATTCAATTCAAAGGAAGTTGGATAGAGAAGAAAAGACCTTGGAAAGAGAAATGTTTTTCATCTGATAAATCTTGAGACGACGACTTTCGACTTGACTCGTGTACTTTTGTACATACGACACGAGTCCATAAATTTATAGCTTTGGCTCCTTCTCCAACTCCTAACCTTGCTTTTTGCTTTCCCTAGTCAAGGCAGTGTGTACAACACAGAATGTACAGTGTACATGATATTACACTTTAACTGCACAATTCTTTGGACATGAAATGACTATTTGGATTTGGGTGCTCGGATTCTGTTGAATTTGGATTCTGCCCTTTCTCTTGGATTGAGTCGAGTTGACTTGAGTTGACTTGAGTTGGCTTTACTCGGCTTGACTTAACTTGACTTCTATTGTAATTCTTGACTTTTATATTTGAACAATCTACGTATGCATTCAGTATCCATGTTCTTCTATGCACCACATTCATAAAATAGGGGATAAAGCTAAAAGTCTTGGAAGGGAGGGAAATGTGCTCTCGCTGCAACGTACTCTTGTTCATCTACAATCTACATGCATGCAACAGTTCTCTTTTTATGCCTCTTTTCCACTGTACGTACTTACTCATGGACGTCAAAAGTCAAAATACAATGGCCATTGTACATTGTACGTTTTACGTTGTACATTGAACAAATACGCGCATTTATATCGGCATCGTCGCCTTTAAACTTGTCCAAGGCCTTCCTAATCGTAATTTCTATGTTCTATGTATGCAGATGAAATATGAATCTAAACTCTATAGCTTCTAGTCTCTATACATTAATATTATGTGCACCTTTTTACATGTGAATCAAATATACAACCCTTCTTCATCATAAGAAAGCTGGACAAATACTTCTATTATTTGCTTCATAATACATTGGTACTTTGTTCTACTTTCTTGTTTTATGACAGCAAAAGCATTGTATTGTTTGCAAATAATCCCGAATCCGGAATCCGGAACCCAGAACCTATAGTGAAATAAATACAGGCTTCTGGATCACAACTTGTAGCTCATTCCAAAGACTGAGATGGTTAAGTCAAAGCAATTCATATTTAGTCGAGTACACAGGAAAGACGGCTAATCCAGTAGCATTAACATCTTAAGGCAACTCTCTCTTTATCATGAAATTCCTCTATCAAGTATCGAGTATCGAGTATCAAGTATAAAGTAAATAATATAAATCTCTTTGTGGAACTTTTCCTCGTGGCTCTCATGACAAATACTAGTAAATAATACTGAATATTGGAAGTTGGACATGTTGCTGCGTGAAGATTGCAATATGCGTGTACAGTGTACATTCTGTGTTGGAGCGAGATGTGTTACTAATTCCGATTCAATTCCATTCAATTCAGTAGTCCAAGGCCCAAGGCAAATGGCGAGATTGGTGTGGTGATCGGCACGCACTTGGCTTTAGCAACCAGCCAGAAGTCAAGTCAGGCAGGAGCAGACTGCAGAGATCTCAGCCATTCATTCTGTTTCTGTATTCAACGAAACTTTTTGTACAGGAAAGTTTAATCTTTGCGGGGATTCAGATTTGAACGTCTTGGCTTGTGGCTCCAATCTTTCTCCTTCATTTTCCATACTTGTTACTTTTCTCTTTACTAATCCGTTTATTTCCATATGCTACAATCTTTCTGCAATCTACATGATTTTGCTGCATGTACAATTTACAATGTACAATGTACCCTGGATATTTCACTTGTGTTTTGTACGAATTGCATTTTTTAGAACACTAGAAAAACTTGCATGCCAAACCCCCAATCCAAATACCAGAAAAAGGAAAAGTAAATAAAATTAACAAAATTGACAAAAGTGTTGCCTTTTTTCTTGACCTTGTAACTTTAAAGGAATATTTTGTGACCCAGTTTTTTTTGTCAAAGGTCTAAGTCTAAAATTTCCTAAACTCTTTGTACCTCTAGTTTTGAGAAAAGGTACAAAGTTCTTTCTTTATTCTACAGGAAATTTTACTTTCATGTGTAACTTGTGAATAAAAAAGCACAGCGTACAGAGTACAGTGTAAAGTAGTGTTGAAATAACATGGGCCATTTGTAGATCATAGAATTTAGAATTTAGACCATCGTGGACGTGGTGGTTGGTACAAAGAAACTAACCAAGGAAAATGGAACGAACAAGTTGAGTTGCGTCGAGCTGAGAAAAGTATAGATAGATTTTTTTTGAGGAGCTCTAGTAAAAGTTCAAAAGTGAAAATGTCCAATTTTCCTCTAGCAGAAAGGAAATGATCCGTGAAGGATAATTGTCTGTGATGAAGTCAATTTGAAAATCCATGTATTCTTTTCCTCTTTCTCTTTTGGATTCGCTCCGATATCCGATCGTATTGTGTCCTTTGGTATCGTATCGTATCTTCTTTTGTGGTACTCGTACTGGTACTTGAGCTTCTTCTTGTTCTTCTTCGGGTTCTTTTGCTTGTGCTTGGGCTTGGGCTTGAGCATGTTTCAATTTATTTGGGAGTTTATTACCCGTGTTATATATCTGTCATGGGCGATTCTTATTTGCTATAAACTATAAACTATAAAGTATAAGCCGTACCAGAACATAACATACGCAGTACAGTTACACTTACATTTAATACGTAGTCAGTATCCAGTATCCAGTTTCCAGTTTCCACAGTATTCCGCATTCAACGATCTACACCCAACTCCAACATCAACTTGAACATCAACTTCAACTTCAAACCAAACCAAACCAAACCAAAGGAGGAGAATTCATAAGACGACCATTAAACATCAAGCATCGGCCATGTGAACAAAGGGAACATTATCTATGAGCAATAACCGTCCCTATAAATATCTGCACCATGTCCCTTTTCCAATGATACTTTTATACTTACGAATATACATTATACATGTACAATATACGCACAGACTAGTACGAGTGAAAACAAAGTTGTTTAGACTTTAGATTTTAGAAGGGAGCTTTAGAAGTTGGTTAAGGTTTTGAATGATATCTACTCATGTACTTTATGATACATTTATGATGGGATTCTTCCATCTCCCATTAACCTGTCCACGAGGTCTGTCTGACATCCCATTTACTGACCACAAAATAGGACTCCCATAAACCTTTACACATACCCCACACTATACCTTCCTAAACACTACAGACTACACAAACTTTTCCCATTCTAAAACGTTTTGCTCTTTTCTTTTCAATTACTATTATCTATTATCAACTTTGTATGTAGGTACAAGTTGTACAAGTTGTGCTTTTAGCTTTCTGAATGGTACAAATGTCTTTGCTATTATTATTACACGTTTAGAATCTAGAGTCTAGAATCTAGAATCAAGAGTTTTAGCATCTGTTTCCTAAAATACAGTTGACACAGGTGCGTTGAATATGGTAGGTTGACAGATAGTGATTCCATAAGTAATAAGGTGATTTACCTCCATATGTATCCACAATCTAAAGTCATAATTTCAATTTCATGAGTTTGGAGTAGTTTTCAGTACATTTTCTAGACTACAGATTCCACATCCATTTGCTGACCTTTCCCTACACGTTGTACAATGTACATACATAAATACATACCAACAGACATCCTTGCTTTGGCTACAAGCGTAGTAGTAGTTTTTATAATGGATTGGAGCAAAATATGAAATGATGACAAATAAAATACGGTCATATGTACCTTACATCTACCTTAAAATCTACAGTCTACAGTCTACAGTCGACAATCTTTAACGTCATTGTAAAAGCTTTATATAAGAACAAGAAGTATTTTCAACCGAGGACAAAGAGAGAGAGAGAGAGAGAGAGGGAGAAAAAATAACAGGGAATGATCAAGTTATGACATTTCCTAATGGTTTTATACAACTTAACTACCTCATAAACTGTCTCTCTTTCTTTCTCTGTCAAGTCAGCCCAAGTCAAAGCACAAGTCACAAGTCTCGTTAGGACAGGGAGAACAATTCAAGACGGACGAAAACAGACAGACAGACAGGCGGAAGAAAAAGTCGTAGAAGAATTTCACAAGTTGCCATAAACAGAATATCTACAATGTGAAATATAGAGTGTAGAAAATCACTGAGAGCACTAAAAGTGTACTGTTGTATAACATCCAGTTTTTACCTCATTGACCTAAAACTCAATAATGGACTTGAACTTTTTGTCTGCTCCATTTCCAAACTGTACATATTAGAAAAATTTCTCAATTATACTATAGGTTATTGGTACTATTTCATCTTTCATCGATTGCGGAAAAAATAGGATCTTGCGTAAGTCATATATGTGCAATATCTATAGAGTACAATAGAGTATGATGCTACATCAAATTTTGCTGGTTGTAAAATTTAAAAGCTCAAGATCTTTACTTAAAATAATATTAATTGTTTATTCTTATAATCGCAATTATTATTAAAGAGGAAAGTCCAAGTCAAAAGGCCAGGGCCGTTCCTAATGAAAATTTTAAATAAATCTATGTGCTTTATATCTTTTAAGGTAAAAACTTGAACAAACGCAATTTAAAATCAATTACAATGGTAGTAATGTGAGTATTTTTCTTTCCCGCTTATTTATTATAGAAATTAATTAAATTAAAACGAATCAAAATAATAAATCCTTTGTTTTCCTTTCGTGTTTCTTGTGATTGTAATTGTATTTATATTTGTATTTGTATTGACCTTTCTAAGAAATAATTATACTTTTCACGGCTACTCGTTTTACATGATGCAGCTTTTTACTCTGCATACTTTTTTAATAAATTTTATCTAAATTAGAATCTTTGTACTTTTTGTACATACATAATCTACAACATCTTGTTGAAATGCATAAACGTGTTACAATTAAAGTCAAACTTTCTACTTTATCAAGTTTTACTAGAGTTTACCAGTTTTCCCAGTTTACTTTTACTTTCACTAAAATAAATTAATAGCAATAATTATGATTTCCTTTTCGTTTCTTTGCTACTTCTCCTCAAACTTGAGGAGTAGTTTGTCAACACGTTTTTCGTGCTTGTATGCTTTTCTCTTTCTCTTTTGCATGCACATTGCAAACAGCATTCGTTTGTACTTTGTGAAAAAACACAGTTTATTTCATGCTCTTCTACAATTACTCAAAAGTCACAAATATATACAATACAATATTCCTATTCATTGTTTTAAGCTTTGAGCTCCGATTCCGATTCCATTTCATTCATTCAACAACAGAGCATGTTTTTTTTCCAAAAGTTGTTCTTAAGAGTTGCTATACATTTTACAGTGTAGTTTTTATTATTTCTTCAAATGACCAAAAGTTTAACAGGCTTGAATCTCAATTCTCAATGCTCAAAACTCAAAAGAAAGATACAACACCCAAAACTCGATACTGTGTAACAAAATAAGTATTTCAATTACAACTTACTACGGGATTGGATAAAATATCCTGATGATAAAATCATGTAGTTAAAATGGTTATAATTCCGCTCATAAACAAATTTCCTTTATCCAAGTAATAACTAGCCAAGGGAAAAAGTGGCGACGGACGTATACACTATACAATTTAGACACATGTATATAAAATACAATAAAAAAGATGGGAAAATTCTTGTCCTGTACATTATTAAGGCTTAAACACAGTGGGCACATGTACGACAAAATAAGGGAAAGTTTTCTAAATAAACGTAACAAAATCAAAGTCACGAATGCTTATCTTTCCACCAACTTTATTATTACATCTAGATTCTGGATTCTAGATTCTAGATTCTAGATTTTAGATACTTTTTTGTGAAAGTAAAGTAAGTAGCAAAGATACTGATACTTGATACTCCTCCAGTAAAGAAGAATGAGGAAATAAAGATAAGTTAAAGTTGGAAATGTTAAAACTTAAAGTACATGGTAGTAAATAAATAAATGTATATCTATAATAATAACAATATTTACGTTTACGTAATACGTGCGTCAAGTCCAAACTTTTTTATAGCAGGACAAACATTTAACATTTAAGAGTTTTGGAATGAAACTCAATCTCAAACTCAAACTAAAACTGGAATTGGAACTAGAGCGGGAAAAATACTGAAAAGGGGGTAAAAAGTAAAATCGGGAGCAAATCTATAATAAATAAATACGGAGAATACAAAAGGAGACTAATGATAAAAAATAAATAAATAAATACAATAAATGAATCAGCTCTGGTTTTGTATTTTGTGTTTTGTGTTTATTTCTTTTAACAAGATATCAAAATCTGAAATAATACAGATATCACAAGTTGATTTTACAGCTTTTCCTCATTATTACGGCTTTTACTGTTTGACTATCTGACTATTTGACTATTTGACCATTACTACTACTATTATTAATAGCTATATCTTTTTTGTTAAAACCCTATAAAACATTTGTATTTGGTAGATATTAGTAAATTTCCCTTAGTTAAGTACAATGTACGGCTGTATCTAGTATCTACACAACTTAAGTTGTACATTGTACATTGTACATGCATTCACAATCCACAATCCACAGTCCACAATCTACGCTTGTTTATTTGCACTGGGAATGAAAAAGGAGTAAAAAGAAGGCAGACGATCATGAAATGGCATGACATGGAATAAGATTGAAATTACAATAGGAACAACAAAATCCCTATAAAATTAAATCCACATGCATACTTACACATGTAATTTATGGATACACACTAGATTCTAAACTCTAGATTCTAGACACACAACTAGGAAATAGTTTGTAAAATAAGCGTATATGTAACATACACATTTATGCGTGGGCATTGTAGATTGTAAATTGTAAATTGTACATATATCAGAGAACCGAGTCTGCGGCTAGCTTTTCACTGTACAGTGTACACATACATGTATGTATAAATAGAAAATAGAGGGGAGAATGGACATGGAGGTTTTATGAAGAGAATAAACTTTTCCATCTTACATGCAATCCGCTTAAATGGTCACGAAGGAATTTTATTCGGCATTTGGCATGTGAAAAGTCCAGAGTCCGGACAGAAAAACCCAAACCAAAACCAAAACCAAATATAGAGTTGATGCATATAATCCAAACTTCAAACCAAACCAACTCTCAACTAGTCCAGTTTCAGTTCCAGCTTCAGTCCCGACCAAACCAAACCAGACCAAACCAAGATCCGACCATAGAAAGAAAAGAGAAAAGAATGAAATAGCCATAGGAAAAGAGAAAGAACTCTACTCGTTTTTTTCATAGAGTTGTAAATAAAATGGTAAATAGTTTCTGGCCACTCATTTTTTATCAACTCGCTCATCTGCAGGCCAAACTCTATATATTTATTAGATTACATCAAAGGAGAGGAATATAGCGAAAGAGAAAGAGAGAAAGAGAGAAGGAGAGAGAGAGAGTAAAAACTTCGTTAGCATTATGCTAACCCATTAAATTTTCCTAGTCTTTTTACAACCCTCCCTTTTCTCCTCTTTCCTACTTTTCCCCCTTGTTCTCTCCACCTAACTTTAACGTTGCTTCCTCTTCTGGTTCACATTCCAATTCCTTTTCACTAAAGGAAAAGTATGACTTTACCCGAATTGTATAGCTTGAATTCCTTACAGCCTTGGACATTCGACATTCGACACCCAACATCCAACATTCGACAGTAGGCAGTTGATGTTAGAAGGTGGACGTAAATTCTTCCACTCTCATTCTCATTCTCAATGTGTGTAGACTCCACACTCCACACTGTAGAGTGTAGAGTGTAGACTATAACACGTTTGGTGTTGGGAATGTCATCAATGTCATTTGACTGGTCTGGACTTTCTCTCTTTGCTTTCTCCATTCTTCTGCATTGTGTCTTGTACAATGTACAGTGTACAGTTTTCCTCTTTTTATTCAGCTCATTGTCACTAAAGATAATTGTGATTGTGAGATTTAGCCACTTTTATACATGTACAGTGTACATTGTACACACTTTTGACTCTTAATTACGTCCTTGTAACATTGTCCATTCTCCATTTTCCATTTCCCATTCTCCGTTGTCCATTCATTTACCACTAATGTACTATAAAAACAAGCAGGAGCAAAAACATTTAGAGGAAAGAAAAGCATTAATTTCCCCCTTCTCATTTCCGTAGCTGTGTGGCCATGTTGATATTTGATGGTCTGTTGTGTAGTTTGGGTTTTGTTTCTCTTTTTTAGCTTATCGGCATCGTCCTTTTTATGGTCATTGTATTAAAGGAGAATGACGCCGGTTAATCTCAGCCACGAGTATTTTCTGTTCACTATGCGTACGGGACTTAAAAGCTATAATAATATATTCTTTGTGTGTGTCTCTTCTCTTTTGAATTTCTTGGGAACTATTTGACCTTTACATTATGCTGCTCAGTTTTTCAACGATTTATTTTAAAGTTACTCCACACAATTAAAAAGTACTGATTTTTGGTTTCCAATTCCCATTTAAATTTCTTGTGTGAGTTTTTGATTTTTGGACAATGATGTCAGAAGATGGTCTACAACAAGAGAATATGAAAAATAAAAACTGTCCCCTGTATCCGCATGAGTCTAGCTAAGTGACGTAATTGATGTTGTGAGGACCGTAGTCAGAATTCCAGTGATTCCTGGTATGTGACGCTTTGTTTGTTCTAGTTTAATTCACCTCAAATTCAAGTATCTATTGGCTTTGAAAGGATTGGGTGAAATTCTAGATTCTAGATTGTAGATGCTAAATTGTAAACAGAGGAAAATCTTTGATATGGCAGATGTAGAATTCCGGTCTATTGATATACTACTTACGTGGATAGTCGATACTCTGATATCCTGATAATTTCATGTACTATTAGTATGTACCTATCAATGTGTAATTTTAAACCCAAGTACAAACGCCCAGTACTTATTATGTACAATCTACAATGTACAATGTATAGTGTACAGTTTCATTGGATTCTCTCTCGTTCTCTACCCCAGACTTTACTTTCTCTATCCCACTTAATTCAAAGGGAATTGTGTACTTAGCGGTGCGCTCGCTTCCGATTCAGATGAATCCGATTTTGAATCCGATATTCACGTTAGAATAGGATGAAAGATATAATTTAAGTGCGAAACTTTTAAAGTCCTCAATCCGAAGCTTCTCTCCTTCAGTCCTTCATTCATTCGTTTGTTTGCATACGTGAACAAAGGACGGAGCTTATCTAGATCTATTGTTGTCTGTTGTCTTTTGTCTATCCAATGTCGAATATGCGCATCTATCTATTATCTATTTATGGCATGAAAGATATACAAAGTAGTAAAAATCACATTAACATGCATGTATAAAGGCGTCCAGTGCATTTTTTTTACTTCATACTCAATGCAACCGAACTCCATGACAAAGCTATTTGGTATTTGGTCCACTGGGATCATTTATAATCTGTATACTTTATCTTCGATTGTGTACTTTATACTTTATGCATATTATTATTTACCTATACCTACGCGTAGTGCACATTCGTGAGATTTGAGATGACATATGGTGAAAGGGATATAAAATCTTTGCTATTTGTTCTAGATTCTAGATTTTTATGAAAGAGTCCTTCGCACAATAAGCAGAGACAGAAAAATCTATCCACCAGCTTTTACTTTATGTATATGGATTATGGGTACATGCATTTTACGGTTACATATTTGCTTTGATACGTATTAGAATTATTATGTAAGGATTGAGAGAGTAAAATGAGTCGAATGATTTCTGTTAGAGATTGTCTTCAACTTTTACTCTATATTCTGTATTCATGTGTAATGTGTATCTATTATATACATTTTTCATTATATCAGAGCCGTAAAACTGATGTACACAGTACATGAAAAATGTTTGTGATATGATTTGCTGACCTGTGAAATTCAAACTGTATGTACATTGCATCTAATATTTGTGGGGTTTGGACTTTGGAGGCTTTTGGTTTTTGGTGCGTAGTAGTAGCAACAAACAACAGTGGCAGCTCAGCTCAACCTTCTATTTTTGTATGGATGTATTATCTGACTTTGGTCGGTTTTGATTTCCCTACCCTGTAAAAGCTACTGCTTTGCACGTACATGTTTTCCAAATTTGACTTGCGTATGGTTCGTAGTCTAGATTTGAGTAGAGAGTAATACGAAATGTATGGTGTATGGTGTATGATGTATGCGGTATGAAAACATGATTCGTTACTCAGCCTACATGAATAGTGAATAGTGAGCAGAGTGAAAGTAAATAGCAAATATCAAGCATATTTATTTATCCTACGTCCTACATCCCACGTATATGTATAAGTTTACAAGGTACATTGTACAATGTACAAGGCTAGTTTAAAAGTAGAAAGGAAGAGACATTTGAATGATACGTCATGAATGAGAACTACAGTGAAAGTCCATGTACAATGTGGTGCTGGAGGCAAGTGTAAGATGAGAATCAGACTGAAAACAGAACTGATACACCTAATAATACCATCTCATTGCATAAAAATGTCCTACTCGTATTGTGTATCCATATTCATGTTGAATTTTGATGTTCATGTGTGTTTGCCCAGTTTCATTCTTCTGGTGCATGATAATGAAATGCTTTGGGCTTTTGTATATTTTTCCCTTTTTATCCTTGACTACTCACTATTCACCAGTATATAGTCGGCGTCATCTTCTCTGCCACTGCCTCTACATTTTACATATACATTTGATTTGCCTCTGGTTTTCTCATTGTCATTGAAAATCCACTATCTCTAGTCTCTAGTCTGCTGTATGTACAATTTACAATAAAAGTAATATGATACACTGCAAATGCAGAGATATGGAAAAGAGTCAAGCAATGTACCATGTACAATGTTCAACGGGTTTTTTAGCCGAGTTTCTTCAAGTTCACTTTAACATGTACATTTTTTCTTATAGATACTGAATACTAGATACTGAGTACAAAGACGGGTGAATCGGAATACGCAGATGAAAACGCATCAGCACATGTGTATAAAAATAAAAGAGGAATAACCATAGAAAAACTATGAAAAAACTATGCAAGAGGAGGAAAAAGAAGAGGAAGAGGAAGAAAAGGAGAGAATTGTTCTAGTATCTATGATATAGTACAGTAGTTTTAGTCAGAAGCAAAGTCAGAGTCAGAGTTGATAGTTTGAGCTAGAGTTGGATGTTTCTTGGAGTCTTCTTGTTTCTCTATTGCCCACTTTCCACAGCCAATAATTTCCCCATAGAATTCTTATAGCTTGTTGTTCAACTGCCAAAATTGCACTATATCCTGCTATTGTTCTATACTTTAAGGATTAGTGCGTCTTAAGACTCCCACAAGAATTCCTCCTCACACATACAACATACAGATAGATGGATATATTCCCACTCTTTTTTCTTTTCTGAGTAAAATACCTTCTCATTTTCTTCTTTACATCTTTTTCTTGTCTTAGCTTTTGTGGATATTTGAGCGTTGAACATACAGCATGGAAAATCAGGCTGAGTATCATTTTCCTCTGAGTACAGAATTACTACAGAATACTTTGTTTTTACTAAAAACATGTATGAAAATTTCAACTCTGTTTCTGTTTCAGTTTTAGTCTCAATGTCAGAATCAGAACCAGAATCAGAGTTGGTTCAACGTCAAGTCAACGCCAAAGCGAATGACAATGACAAAGACAACGACAACGACGGGAGCAGTTGAAGTCCAAACCAAGTTGAAATTGAAGTTGCGGAAATCCAACTCCTTTGGTTTTGGTTTTGGTTTTTCCTCCTCTATCACCGTCCTCTTCTCTTTCGTGACACATTCAAACACTGATTGTGAAATGTGGCTGATGCCAATACAAACAGAGGAGGAGAAGGAGAAAAAAGATCATGTCACACAGTATGCACAAAGTACAGAGTACAGAGCTCAGAGTACAAACACAAAGCCGAGGAACGGTGCTGCGGTGTGTAATCTGTAATGGTTTTTTTTCTATAGTATTATGTGCTCAATACCACAGATTTGCAGTGGAATGGATGGGATAAGAGCAAGAAAAAATAGGAT
Organism: Sminthurinus signatus; assembly: GCA_019776565.1. Taxonomy (NCBI): domain Eukaryota; kingdom Metazoa; phylum Arthropoda; class Collembola; order Symphypleona; family Katiannidae; genus Sminthurinus; species Sminthurinus signatus. Next base: position 10,745 of record JABASP010000988.1, on the reverse strand, counting down.
AATCCATCTGAATTTTCTTACCATTTCCATCTGTTCAACTTGTTCTTCTTTTTCCATTTCTTCTATTTCTTGTTCTTCTTGGTTTTCTTCCTCTTCCGTCCGTAGCAGCATTTATCCTCGTAAACAAAGAAGACGAATTCAGTCAGTCACAGACATGGACAAATAATGTGTGTACAGATTGATGTGATTGTGATTACAGCTGCTCTTCTTTTTCCATTTCTTTTCTTTTTCTTTTGGCTTTTTGGATTTTTCATTTCTTCCGTTTTGTTGTCTTATATTTTTTCCTGATTTGTGAAATCAAGTAGAGAAACGGAGACGGAAATTTGAAATGCATGGAAAAGATAAAGATATGGCTCAATCACAATCAGAGCTCAAATCCACATGCTTAAGCACAGATTTTCTTTTATTTTTTTCATCCTTAATCTGTCTTTTCAATAAGGTGAATTTTTTCCCCGTTTAAATTTCTACATTTCTATACTTTTTATTCTACTCAGGAAAATTCAAAATTGAAAAGAATTTTTACTGGATTGAAACTCAATTAGACTGAATTTGATTGATTTTTAAGCATATGTGTATGAAATGAAATGTAATTTTTAATAAAGCTTATTCTTTTATCTTAAAGAACTAGGCCAATCCTCCTCTTTCTTAGCCTGGTACGGATTTCCCTCCAACACAAAAAGATTTGAACCAAACCCAAATCTGTTTTTTATACTGGCCAAATTAAATGCAAGATCTTTGGAAAGCTGTGTAAAAAAATTCATGCACAATGTATCTAAAAAAAGTAGTTGTTTTTGTTTTACAAGTTTGAAGTTGAATGTTTTTTCTGTGCTGGAGTCTGAATTGAGTGGACGATTTTCTGGGTAAATTCTTGGAACTGAAAACGGAATTGGTTTATTGTTTTATCATTAGTAATACGAAATTCCTTGGTTTGTATTACAAAACTCCATTTTGTTTTTTTCTGGGATTTTGGGCGTTTGGGAAATTGAAAATGACTGGTTTTCTGGTTAGGTTTCCAGGAATTTTTTATCTTTTATTTACTCACTTTTTTATTTCACAATTCTATTTATTATTTGTCTACATTTATGCTTGCATGGAATTGAATTATTTAAACATAAACAATTTGTATGCAAAAAAATAAAGCTGTGTAAAAAATACAAATATGAATATGAATCCAAATGCAAATACGAGGAATTTAAAAACGTATTAGTCTCATGTTTACATTTGAATATCATTAAAAATATTTTGGAGCGCATTTAAATATTTTACAACAAATTGCACAACCTTTTTTTCATTTAAAAAAAAAAGTAAATGCCTTTAACAGAAATGACCAAAATAAAACTAAAAATTCGTGAAAATTGAAAATTGGCAAAAAAAAAATTCTTACATCTTTTATGGCAAGATATGAGCCCTCCACGTGCCCAAAATTTCACAAATATGCCAGCTACAATCTAAAATTCAATCCAAAGTCAAAAATATCTGCGCAAAATGTTTTACACGTGTAAAACACGTAAATACGTAAATATTTCAATGAACAAAACAGCATTATTTTATACTGTGTTATGTATGATGTGTTTTTTGCTGGAGTACGAAGAAAGAAGTTTGTTGTACTTTGTAGAATCCGCGCTGTAAAACCTGAGGAATTCTAGATTCTAGATGTTAGATTCTGAATCCTGGATTCAGGGTTCGCCTCTTTTTGATTTGGAGTAGATAAAGTATTGTGTAGCGAATAGTGATAGAGAAGATATTATGTTTCGTAATGATTTGTAATGGCTCATGTCTCATGTATCATCCTCACACACTCTCTTCAGACTTCAGACACTTTAGTTTCACTGCAGTTTACATTTGGAAGAGGATGGAGAATGGACAAAGTCTAACTTGTTGGATTTATCTTGATGTCAATGTCAGTGTTGGTTTGGGCTTGGGTTTGGGTTTGGGTTTCAGGGTTTTGGTATGCAAATTGAGTGCTTTATAACCTCAACCTCAACCTAATCTCAAAGATAATAAGAACAAGAGCAGAAGAATAAAAGAGTTTGATAAAGATTTTTCAAGATAGTGGATCAAACCAAACCATGCAGTTCGTGTCATTCCCTTGGTAAACTTTCTCTTGTCTTTGATACATTTAGATGTGGATGTGGAGATGTGGATGTGTAATGTCTATTGTCTATTGTATTATATTTCCTGGGGTTTGTCCAATCTCCAATCCAACAAGACGTATCGCCCTCTCTTCACGCTCTTCACATACCACAAGTCACACAAATTAAACACATGTAAATAAGTGTAGAATTTATTATGTATTATGTATAACGACTCATTTTCATTGCACTTCAGATTCAAATTTATACTCGGCATTTACAAGCTATTCTTAAACCCCAATCCCAATCTCATTCTTATTTGTATTCTTATTCTTTCTTCCCAAATCCAAAGTCATTTAAAGAAAGGGAGAGGAGTGAAAATAAAACCAGTCTTAAATCTTTTCCCACAAGATCCCAGATAAAATGGCATTCTTCTCTTGAACTTTAAAATCATAATGAGCACATGCAAACACTCCATTAGCTTTTTTATTCATACCTCTTTTCTCTTCTCAAACTTTTAAGGAGGTGCAGTATCACAGTGAACATATCCAGTTTAGTGTTCATTGTTCTTGTTTTCATTTTTTACAGTGTGTGTTTTACTGTTCTGCCGTCTTTTATTAGAAATCAAAAGCTCAAAAGCTCAGCACTTAGCTCGTATGAAATTTCAAAGGTTATTTTATGTATCTACTTGAGGGAGGAAATGTTTAAAAAGTACTTGTGTCACTTTAGATTTTAGTTTGAGTATTTTTTACCTGCATGCAAAAATATAGTGGTAAAAATTACAGCCCCTACACCCCGCGCCATCCGCTTTTACATGAATGCAGTTTTTCGGGTGTAAATCTTCTATTTAGAATACTCTTTCCCCTTTGCTTTAAATAATCTTTAAAATTTTACAAATTTAGATGGAATGAGAAAGAATAAAAGAGGAATAAGTAGCGTGTAGACTTTATAATGTAGAATGTGGAGCAAGAAAAGAAAAAGAATGATGAAAGACTGTAGGGGAGGACCAACTGTCACTTTGAATTACTTAGGAAAGTGCATTACGCCATTTGCTTCCTCTTCCACACTGCACACTGCAAACATCCTCTATATTCTTTACTCTTTACTCCTTCCATTTTCCATTTTATTTTTCACAAATATGTGGAAACTTGCTTCATATCCTTCTTTTACATTCTCTATTCTCTACAGTACTTTGAACCAAGATTTCCCTCCATAAACGATAAAAGAGTCATATATTACATGTGACTCGGGCATTTAAATTGTTAGGTAAAAAATACCCGCTATATTTTATACATTATACATTATATGTACAACGTACATAATACACATTTAATACTTATACTTTTAATTTATTCGCCTTCTTGCACATCTTGTTCAGATTTTTTGCTCTTTTCACATGCATTCTTCTTCATGTTTGAGACTTGAGATTTTGTGTTGTGGGTTGTTGGCATTCAGGATTCAAAAGTCAAAAATCAGTAGTCAGAGATTTATGTACATACAAGATGAACAACAAAGAACAATAAATAAATAAATAATGATAAGCGAGAAAAATAATGGAGCGGGTTGCCAACATCCCAATCAATAAGTAGAAAGTGGAATGAGCATTGAGAATGAGTGACGGGCTGAATGAATGAATGAATAAATAACCATGATGAATTCTATTCTCTATTCTCTATTTTGCTAATATTCGGAAGATTAATGTTGCTGTGTAGACAAAAAGGCGTGAAGCGTGGACGTTTCTTTGTGAGGTTGAAGACTTTTGTTGAATGTTGAATGTTGAACTACATGTAGTGCACTGAATCCAGAATCCAGGATGCTGAAAAGCAAAGAGCGAAAAGAGAACAGGGAATTTCTGGCTGCTGACTGCTCACAGCTCAGAACTCAGAGTGTTGACTGTTGACATGCACTGTTCCGTGTTCATTGTACCAGATGAAAAACCGAGAACAAGTACGACGAGGAGTAAAAACCTCTCTCACTTTTACTATTATACAAAAAGAATGTACATTATATATTATTATACATTTTCGAGTATAGCTTAAATGTAATGTTTGTATTGTACTGTATTGTAGAGATATATTATGGAACGTATCGATTTGGATTTCCATTACCATTTATATTCCTAGTTGTACGAGAGAGCAAGAAGTTGAAAAGGTGGAAAAAAGGAAACAAAACTGTTGAAGCTTTCCAAGCTGTACATTGTAGACTGTAGACTGGGAAGAGGAAGAGAGATTTGGTAATGAATAGATGAGGATGGAACTCGGATGTTTTTTGTTCCTCGGCAAAAGGGTAAATGGAGGATTTTCACATAGACATTAAACAGTAGACAGATAGCCTATACTCTTACGAATCTGAGTATAGAGTGTAGCAAGCACGTGTTGCAATACCAATGTACGATTTACAAGGTACAATGTAAAATGTACATTGTACATATTATACATCATGTGTATCTACAGTCTACATCGATGCCTCTCTCTCTCTTTTCTCTCTCTCCACCTTTTCTTTTTTGTTGGTGCGGAGCCAAGATCGTGTGAAAAGAGAAATGGACCGAAAAGAGTTTCAATTAATTACCCTGCTCCTTAAGCATACACACACATATTATACATGTACAGATACTTCCTCTTCTTCTACCATTGACTCTGATATTTCCCGATCATCTCCTTCACCAATCACCATTCAGCCGACGTCCATTGTTTTTTCCATGCTCTTCACATTCTACATTCTACATGCTTTATGCACATACAACATACATGTAGTTTATACTTTGTATGAGTCCGCGTGCTTTTACAGTTGCAAGTACAAAATCATCATTATACACACATGTATAAAATAACTTTCTTCTTTCTTTAAATATCATTGCACCATTTTTTTTATTATTATTTTCTTGAATCTTGAATCTTGAATCTAGAATATAGATTTTAGATACTCTCCAAAATTAAAAATAGCTTTTCCTGTTTTTGTTTTGTTCAGTTCAATTCCATCTTCCATCTTCAATCTTCGTTTAGATCTTGAAACTGCAGAGGAAGTAAACATTAAAACAAACGCAGTGTGAAACTTTAGAGGATTCAGTATTGAGGATTTAGGATTGTGCAACCACATTGTTTGTACTATTCAATGGATGAACTTGAATACAATCTAATGACTTTGATTTCTCCGTCTCAAATTACCTACGCACTCGAACGCAAGGGTGGGGAAGAAGAGAAAATTACAAGTTTTAGATACTTTCAGCTTTCCCAATTCTCAATAAAGTTACGCCAATGTGTACTCGCCATACTGATTTTAGTTTTGAATTCCGGACTCCATATTCGACGCTCCCGAGCTCAAACAAAAACACATACAAATGCACACAGTACATTATACATTGTATATGTATGTATAGGTAAAATTGAATGGAAATAGAAAATCCAAATCTGTGTATTTGAAATTCATTGTAGATTGAATTCCCATCTCCTATCACATTGATATAAACCAAAGTCAACCGGAAATTAAAACAGAGGAAAATATCCCCAATCCAAAAGTACTACCAAACAACTACGACCTACGAATACATTCATGTCCATATATAAATATCTAAAATGTGTTTCCTGTGATAACAAGTTGATTTCAAACTACTTCAATCTGCGTCCTGGATAACTGCCATTATCCTTCTGCCTTAAATTTTCACGATAGACGGTTCATCGTTCATCGTTCATGGTAAAAAGTGTTGTCCTTACTGATGCACTCCTGGTTGACATTCTAAATTCTAATGACACCTTTTTGTTTTAACCTTTCATGTCCCTTAACTTTAAAAATGTTATGGTTATTTTAGACACAAAATCTATTCTATTTTGTCAAATGAAGCCCTCCTAAAATATCACTGTGCATCTAAAAGAAACCCTCAATTTAAGTAATAAATCAAGGGCAAATAAAGTAAAAAAAAAAATCCTTACTTTGTTACGATTTTGAATTGCCTTGGAAACATAAATGTTTTAGTGTGCGAAGCTAACTAGAAAAATGCATCATTGTGTCTGTCTATCTTTTTCAAAGTATTCTTATTTACTTTAAACAAGTTCTTAAAACTTGTCCACTATATTTCATAATATGGCCGGTAGATGACACATTAACAAGTTCCAAATTTGGACGCTAGCTGGCGCAACGAACGAGTTCCAACTTTAACAGCTTGGTGGCTTATTTTACACAAAAGGAACGAGAATTACAATAGGAAGCTTTGCATCCTAAAAACTAAAGTGTTACAATAAGTTTTACAGACGGCTAAAAGATTTTAAAAGAAATAAAGCAACTGAGCACAGCCATTACTTTCTACTGACTACCGTCTACTCGTTGTCAGTTTTGATGGAATTGAATTCTTTGAGTTGTGAATTGTAAATTGTAATCTGTATCTAGCATTTCGCTTTGTATTTATATAGATATTCCCTACTTTGTACTTTGAGCGATACTTTGTAGCATATTTGAAAAATCACAAACAGGCTCTCTCGAATCATCCATAGCTGTAGATTGTACATTGTACATGTACATAAAACCATTACCATTTGTCCTCTTTTTAGCCAGTTCCAGTTCTGATCTTGACAAGAAAAACAAGTGGAACAAAAAGACAAAGAGCAGAGTAACGAGTAAAGAGGAAAAAAACGCAGGAACCATGAAATAAATGGAGATGGAAATTGAAACGGAAATAAAAATAGAAAAAAAAACAAGTAACAATCTTCTAGTTTCTACTTTAGTCGACGACGATATCAACATTGTAGTTGTCGCTGCCTTCTTCTTTTGCCTTTGTCTTTTGCCTCCATCTTCATCTTCGTCTTCGTCTTCATCCTGATCCTGATCTCCACAGTCCGTAGTCCGTACATATTTGTTGCAGTGAATTAGTAGTACAAGTAGTAAAGCTACTACAACACAAAAACCAAGTAGAGCAGCAAGAACTGGAAAATAGAAATGAATTTGTACGTACATGTGTATGTGTAGAAGTGTAGTGGAAATTTCTTGCCGGCATACTACAGCACAAAGCACACAGCACACAACAGAGACGATACGGACACATTGAAATTTGAAACAGACGAATGGCTTTTGGTTCGCTTAACTTTGAATACTGAATACTGAATACACAAAGCGAGTCTACAGTCTAAAGTCTAAAGTCTAGAAGTGTTTAGAGCACAGAAGAAGAACAAGAAGAAGAGAGAGAGAGAGCAGATTTAAATTCCATTTGGAGCATTTTCTCTCCCTCAATCCTCAACTCTTCAACTTACGCAAATTTTCATACACGTATAACGCACATTGCACAAGCTGTGTACTGTCTACTGTCTACTGCCTACTTTTTAAAGACAAAAGCACCATCCACTACCACTTTTTAGTCATTGTACATTGTACGTATATGCGTAGTGGCACGTGATACAAAGATCGTTTTTAACTCTCTCAGGATTTTATTTGAGCTTTCTTCTTTAGCCTTCTTGAGTCTTGAGTCTTGAGTCTCCCTGAGCTTCCATGTGAATTCAACTCCATATGCATGTAGACATTAGACATGCATCTGAATGCGTATTTACTATTTGCTATTTACTATTTACAGTACTTTTGCTTTACTTTTGATAGTTGATGTTGTGTGTGGAAACATGTATATGACCATGTAAATAAGTACCAGAGGAAACAGTTGATCTCTGACACTCGGCAAACGTGCGGAGCATCAAACGACTCGAAAAAATTCTCCATCTACATGTAAAATGTACATATATATACGCACATCCGCCTCCTTTCCTAATACAATTACATATGTACATGCCTTTCTACAGCACATCTATCTACTATCTACACAATAGAAAAACAACAGTACAGGCATTTTCAACCTTTGTGACGCATTTGTGGGAGAATGTAAAAAGAAGTGCTTTCACTTGTACGCCGTTCCTACACTCTAGATTCCACATTCTAGATTCTAGATCTTCCAACTTCCCACTTCCGACATCCGACATCCGACAGCTTCCACGAGCTACGGGCTATGGGCTACTCTCACACTGAAAAAGTATGTACAATAAAGCAATAGTCAAGTCAAACGTGTTCACACCGCACCGCCAAACTCAAGCTCAAGCCGACAGTCATATTACTATTGCTAGAATCTAGAATCTAGCATCTAGAATGCCAACTCCAATTCCGACTCTCACTCAAATAGAAAGCTAAAACTAACTGATCGCTAAAAGACGGTTTGTGTATGAAATGTACAATGTACAACGTACGGGACTTTTGGTACTTGGAACTTGGCTCTTTGTGCATATGAGGAATGAGGAAGTTTTGCTGTTGTTCCTTGTTTATTTCGTGGGAGGAAGAAATAAAAAGGAAGGAGAGGGAAAAAGCACAAAAGGACATTCATCCAGTCAGTAAGTCTGGCCCGAGTCAGAGTCAGAGGACACAATGTGAACATGAACACTGAGCATTGAGCATTGAGCATGCAACGGGAAGCAACAAAGGGTGGTCTGGTCGGCAGACTTTTCACTTTTTCCACGTTTACTTTCTCCTTCGCCGTCAGTGCACATTACACGTTTTCCCTGTTCATTTATTATTACATTACACCAAATATCAAATATTACACATTGTACACTGTACACTATAATACATACAATGTACAATACAACGCTCGAGGTAGTATAAAAGTAGACATGTAAATCAAAATAGACGTGAGACATGTGTGTGTATAATGCATCATGTATCATGTATGGTTTATCCTAAAGTACAATGTACGTTGCTCTTTTCAAATTATGTAGACTGTTTGCGTATTTTGTATAGAATCTAGATTCTAGATTCTAGATGTACTTGCTTATGCAGATAAAATACATCTAGCTATAATATACACTCCGCAGTAATAATATTATTATGTAAGTGCTCTTTGTCTCTTAAATTCCTAGTTAAGAAAACATGGAAACATGGGAAATGAGGAAGTAGCTAGGAATTTCCTTGGAAAGTGTGAGATATTTTCACCTAACTTACTAACAATTTCAAAGAAATGGGTTGGGACTTCTCAAGAAAAAGGGAAAACTGTGAGCTTATTATGAACCTGTTTTTATGTGGAAAATGAGTGATGGTGAATACTTGTTACCTGTTAAATTCACTCAGGTTGCTAAAAATAGAGTGTCATGTTGATGAATACAGATAATAATTATGGTGACTAAGAAACAGCAGGAAGGTTTTAGATTCTGGATTCTAAGACTCTTTGTGATGTTTACATAACGTCGTACTTTTGCATTGTACTTGTATCCTGTTTTCCTTTTCACAGGGTTTTTGAACTTTGACTAATATCTAATATCTAAAACCCAAAATATAATGCAATGTGTAACTCTTGATCTAAATTCACAGGGAAAACTAACAGTAAGTTTGACTTTGACTAAGGTCTGTAGAGACTCCCTCTAATTTAAATACATGTACAATGTACAGTGTACAGTGTACAATGTAGATTTTACTTTTTATTATTTTACACGGCACGCGCCGTTTCATAATTTCATTATTGTTCTACCTATTTACTGCCGTTCCGCCGTTTATAATTTTCAAAGGATTTCCTCATGTCTCGAGTTTCGAATCTCTAGTGTAGTGTTGCAATTCTAGTTGCAATGCCTTGCCACGCCATTCCAAGCCAAGTCACGCTATAGCACGTCATCCTCATGTTGACTTTAATTTTAATGCTGCATTCATAATCATATTCATATTTGGATTCCAAATTCCTAGTACTTTTTGAATTTCGGCGTGTAGATTGTAAACTTTTGAGTAAAGAGTTAGTAGTAAAAGTTGCGTGTACAATGAGCACTAGTCTTGAGTCTTTACTCTCGAGTCTTTATCATAATGGCGTCGGTACTTTCCCTTGTACTTTTTTCTAATGACTCCACTCCACTGCAGTTACTTGACTGCCTTGACTTGACTTGACTTTAATCTACTGTAAAAACAATAGGGAAATGCATTTTATGCTTTATGAATGTGAGACATGTGTGCACTTTTATCTTTCTTTGTTTCTTTTTTTCCATCATGTTTTTTGTTGGTTTTTTTATCCATGTATTATTTTTATGTGCATGTGTAATGTGCTTGGGCGTGTGTGTGTGTGGTGCGTAATGTTAAATGTATAATGTGTAAACATCAGGAGAATCTAGACAATGTTGTATATCACGAAATGGTCTGATGTCTGCTGTCGTGTTTAGACACAGACATGCGGAGCGCAAATGTTCTTTTGCATGTGCTTTTGCTTGTTGTGGGTTGCTGAATGTAGAGATGTGGATGTGGATCTGAACTTGGATTTGGATTTGGATTTAGATTTGGATGTTGATGTTGAATGTTGGATGTTGATGTAGAGGAGCGGAGTAAAATGACTGAGGAAATGTCGTAGAGAGAAATGAGAATGACAGAATGACACGAGCTGTTTGTCATTCAAAAGTACTCGCACTTTTCCGGATTCCACGCTTCCACGTCCTTCTACTGTTTTCTACTCTCTTTTACCAACAACCAACAACCAAGATCCAAGTACAACTGCAACCATTAGTAGTAGTTGAGTCGGAACAAGGAACAAGAACCAGAACCAGAATCCAGCAGCAAAGTTACATCCCAATTCAGGATTCATTCAAGCACTGCATAAAAGTTGTTCTGTTTCTCTAGTATCTGTCGTATTATCTACTCTGCTCTGATTACTCTGGTTCTCTGGTTCTCTGGTTCTCTGGTTCT
>JABASP010000987.1:0-36362 GCA_019776565.1 Sminthurinus signatus | reverse complement strand
TTTTTTCCACTTTACTCTGTCTCATCTTTCTCTCCTCGTCACTTCATTTCTCCTCATCTTATTTTTTATGCTTGATTTTTTTCCTTTCTTTTTTGATGGCATTGCAACTTTTGAGAACTTTTATTTCTTGGTCCTTTTTTCTTTGTTGGATGTTGTATGAATCTCATCACTAGTTTTATTCTGTATTCTGTATTGTGTAATGTGTACGGTTATTAGTAATAATTATTGTACATTGTGCAAAGTAGGTAAATTTAATGTTGTAACCAATACGGTCGGGCAATATGAGTACAATAATGTAAAAAATTATATAAATAATAAATAGGCTACGCTTAATACTTGATGGTTTTCTCCGTTAAATATACAAAACAGAAAACAGTACATTCAGAATTAAGAGTGACGATGGACGATGGACGAGGGACGATGATATAAAAAGAGGATACATTGGCAAAGTCAAGTTATCTTGGTAATAAATTATTGACGGTGTACGGTGTACACTGTACATGTATTTCGTATACAAATGGCATATAATACTGTAAGTATATAATGTATCCAGAAAGTCAGAAACATAAAATGATGACATGACACAGCAAAAAGTTAAAACGCTCATTAGATTTTGACTGCCTTGTTTTCTTCTCCACAGATTTTGTTGTTTTGTTGTCTGTTGTCTCTTGTATTTTGTCAGTTAGACTAGTATGTAAACTAGTAGGCATACACTCTGTTTTCTATTTGTTGTTCGCTGTCTCAGCTCTTGACTCTTTGTACTTTGTATTCAAAATTCAAATGGACTACGGCAGGAGTATTAAGTAGCATCATGTAGTAAGCAGTAGTACCCAGCACTGCACACTACACAGTACACACTAATATCCAGTTTATTTTTATAGCTATACCTTTTCACTTGTTCCCCACATGACACTAAACAAATCATCATCTTCTCCTCTCATCTCATCTCTATACATGGTACATTGTGTTTTTTTCTTGTTTTTATTACTCCTTTCTACAAATTATAAAGTGCTTGCTACTGTTTGGTTTTCTATTTACTATATACGATATACGATATGATATTCCAAGCGAATGAATGCACGAAACCTCTACATTTTATTCTTCATTCTACCTTCTACATCTTACGTGTACTACAGATTAACGATTAAAGAGAAATGCACTACGCGTGTATTCAAAACTCTTAGGTTTTTTTGCTACATGTCAGTATTGATAAATGATAAATGATAATAATATTTCCTATACATGTTTTAATTCGATTAAAAATAATAATTTATTATATTATTGGTATGAAAATAATATTTACTTTGATCACGAGAAAAGAGGAGCATAACTAAAATTAAGTTACTATTCAAGGAGAAAGCATATTTTCTAGCAAAGTGGTACAAGTCACAAAACAAAGCCTTAAAAGTCCTTAAAAGTTCAGTATTCAATAAGTCCAATGCTCATTCATCTCAGAAATTCATAGGATACTTTTGAGACTTGTATGAAAAAGTCTACAAGAAAATTGAACAAATTAAAGCAAAAGTGCAACACTTTGAAAATTTCCCCTCTGTATAATAATATGACATCACTAATCACAGTAGCTGTTGGTGAAATATCGTATAATATCAAAACAGACCTTGCTTACTCTTTTGTGTAGTGTTTATGGTTTGTCAGAGTGAATCATACTCGTGGTTATGGTAAGTTTAACTGTGTGTGTATCTTAATTATTAGTTTGGAAGAATAATAATGTAATGATATAACATAATATATGCTTTTAATACTGAACGTTGAGCAGCCCTGAATTGAGAATTGATGACGATCAAGTACAGGGATGAGCCACAAGTCAGTTAGTCGTCTGTCTGTCAGTTTCAGTTTGTTGACATTTGTTTGCGACTCTCTCTTCTCTCTTTTTTTTCGCTTACTTTATTTACAATTTACAATTCGTGAAAAAGTACACATCCTACATTTAGAGTATTTACAGTATTTACTATAATATACTATATACACAGACTACAGACTACTGACACGTCTTTGCAGATGACTCATTTCATTATTCGTATTATTCATTACCAGATTTGAACGGAAAAACAAGCACACTAGACACTAGACTCAGTTACAATCATAATGTAAAATGTAAAATGTAAATGCTATTATTACATTAGGCAAAATATCTCAAACTCAAAACTTCTAAACTCAAAGTATGATATTACAATGTGGAACGAAAAATGAAAATACAGATAATAATATGATAGTGTAATGATTCCACTTTATTAACGTGCTAAAAAGACATGATGCATAAAATATATAAAATACAATACTTATAAAATAATACAATACAACAACGAAACGTTCGTCCTGTGATTTCTCAAGCAAAGCGGCACTAAGTACTACTTAGTAAGTAGTAGGTAAATAATAATAATAATAGTAATAAGTAGGAAAATAATTGAAAGCAGAGGACCGCGTTAAATACATAGAACATAGATAGATGGGTACCTTAATTGCTTAAGTATCATCACTATTATATTTTTTACTTAGCTTAGTTTAGTACATAGTAAATAGTAAATACATAGATAATAATGTCATTGTCGTATGTCGTATCATACTAATATTATAAAAAGTATTATACTATTAAAGGAGCATTATATTCTTTGAATTTCCTATGAAATTTCATGTAATTTGTTTGTCTACAAGAACAATCAAATACCAGTTCATAGTACATAAGTACATCATACATCATACATCATACATCACTTATCATATTATTATGTATCATCTACACTCCACATACTTAAGAAACAAAGTAAATAGGAAGTCCAAAGTCTATGTACTGCGTACTACAGAAGCTGTGCTAAATCATACATGTATATACATAAAGAAGTATCTTTATGAAACATGAGCCTGATCGATTGAATATTGTATATTGTATACTATACATACATAAGTAATACGTAATAATATGTCATTGTATTGTGTCATTGTGTCCAAATTCCACATACACTAGTTTTTTTATGAATTCATACAAAGTACAAAGACGCAAAAATATATACTGTGACAAGTCCTACCGCTCACTGCCTACTCAATACTCAAGACTCAAGACTAAAGACAACGTATCAAATAAAATGAATGGGAAAGATAAACTAAGTATACAAAGCCATCAGTAGATTTTCTTTTGTGCGATGTTCAGACTTACAGGGACATAGTATATAAAAATTCATACATTTGTTAAGTGTATATTTATAGATATGTGGTATGGATGTGGTGAACTTCTTCTGTTTTTTTATTACACTTTATAATATATTTTGACGAGTTTTACGATGACAAATTATGACTGACGGTTTTCTTGAAGCATTTTGCGTAGTGATCAAATTTTTATGCATGTACAATGTACAGTGTACAACATATAGATACGTACATGTGTATAATGTATGCGTAATAAGTAATGAGTATCTAACCATAAATCATAAATACACCGGTGATGGGTTAAAATTACAAAGAATTCAAAATATAAGAATCCTAACACTTTCAGTACATCTATACATTATACATATAATCTATAATCTATACTGGAAGAATCTTCTATTGAAGATTGAAGAAGGCTTTGTTCTCTATGTTCTATTACATTCAACATTATGCAATTTATAAATTAAACTACTGTACATTGTACATACATAATCGATGGCCTGACTTGTGTCTTGTGTATTTTGCATTTTGCATGTATGTCCAATGTCTATTCAAATGAAAAACGGAGATACCTGGTAAATATTAAATCTACGAATGTATATATATGTAGAAGTATCATGTTTTTATGTCACAAGTTATAATATATGCAAAACATACAGAAGCCGTGTAAGTTTTAGTATCTTTGGGTAATATTTATAAACATAAGCAACTAGATAAATACTAGATACTAGATACAGCATCGTCTCATATTCAAATATATGCATTTCGTATTTCTTTGTCTTCGGATGAGCATTAGAAATATTATATTTTGTCTCATGTTACTGCTGCAATGATAGAAAAAGACAAAAAGAGAATCGTTTGTAAAAATTAGCATGTATTTGTCTGGAGTTTGGATTTATCATCTTTTATGTATGGTGTAGGTATGTATGAGCTGTGAAAATTCACACTCGTGTAAATAACAAAAAGAGGTTCAATGATGTAGGTAAGCATATATATATATATATACGTTATACATATTTACAATTTAATGGTTCTTTGGGTAAAATACAATAATACATGTACACATGTATGTATTAAGGATATGAATAGAAATAAGTATATTAAACATGACCACCAAATAAAAGTCTAAAATATATATACAATAACTAAGCTGGCATGTTGAGGTAGGTATTATTATAATTCATAATTTATAATATATAATATTGTCTACAAAATTCAAAAGGATGTGTGAATTGACAATTGACCGTGGGAGAAGGAAAATGGAAAATTCAGAAAGTTAATACCAATTATTCTTAATAATAAATAATAATTAGCTACGCACAGGAGTTTCTTTGTTTCCCTTTTATTCTCTTTATCATTTATAGTTTTAGCCATTGAATACTTGAATACCGTGTGTAGTGTGTGTATAGTATATAAAAATAATACAGTGAGCAGTTCAGTCAGAGTGAGAACAACAGTAAACAGTAAGTAAATTAGTTACATGTCAAACCTTATGGAAATGAGATGAAATATGATGAGGATGAGAGAGGATGAGTCATATAATATATCTATATTCTTTGTGTGCTGTCTAAAAGTGAGAAGTGAGAACCCTACATGAATATTTGATATATATATGCATATATTATTATATGTATGTAGATATGTCAAAATTTTCTACTTATTGTAAAATCCTTTTTTTATTACCTTTTTGATTTCCAAACGAGTGAGACCAGTTACCAATATGTCACCCGTGAACTTACTTCCTTATACTCTTATTTACTTATATACACACGCTCAAGTATTAAATATATCTATTGATTGACTTACATGCACGAACTCAAAAACCTTTTTTGCTTCTCTGTAATCAGTAATCTATAAGTTCAAGTCTTCAGTCTTTACTATCCCATATCCTTTAAGTACATGTACATGTATTTCATGCTACCTACTCCTACGTGTGATTCTGCAGTTTGTTCTGTGGTAGGTAAGAAAACTTAGAAGTAGATATTTGTGAAGGGTAGTAAATTGACAAATGATTGTTGAAAGTTTATGCATGTACATATATACATATCATGTTGATATTTTTCGTGTGATAAATGAAAATATTCACAGTTAAAACTCAAAAATAATATACTATACCTACTACCCCCAATTTGTCTTCATTAACTTTGGATTTTTAGATTGTATATACGATCCAAAAGTTATGACAACTACACATACATATGCATACCATGAAGACTGAAAAGAGTCAAAGTCAATAAAAATATGAAGCATGATATGATGAATGGTCAATGAGTACATACATGTAAACAAGTATATTATTTTGTCTTTAAATAAATAAAATAATTAGAGACACAAAGGTATAATTGTTTTTCAATATATTTAATTTCTCATTTTCTCACGTTATTTGTCACAGTTCAAGTTGTAGGGGGTACTTATTGCTGAAAAACAATTATTTCCAATGAATGATGTACTTTAAATATGTACATAGTATATATATGCATTGTAAATTGTAAATGCATAAATAACATGTAATTATAAAGTTGACAATAGAATGTACTCTAGTATTGTAGTTATTGATATGATTTGACTTATGGATTTTCTTGAGATAAAACCCGTAAATCGTGATGAACTGTAAGTGAAAAGGACAAAAAAAATTAACATTCAGTGATAATTATTGTTTTTTTGCTCATATAGTTTGAAACGAAAGTTATGTACAAAGATTAAAATACTTTTGATACTTGAGTCTCAAGTCTCGACTTGAAATGAGAGGATCATAAATCTTGTATGAACATGAAACAAAAGTAGACCAGAACAAACCATAATTTAATGGATTATGATTGAATGCATGCATATAATATATATATGAGACACTAAGCATTTTTGATAGAAGTATATAGCTCAATTATGTATTTTTCTTTAATTACAATTAAATATTTTCAAGGAATAATTAATAAAATACTCTTCTTTTTTTTATGGGACATAGATTTTCTTTGTTCATTTAAGCGCCAAAAAAACCGGGAAAAAATTCAAACGTGATGAAAACCTCGAGAAACGACAAAAGAGGAAAAAATGAAAAGTTAATTGTGATTTTAATTAAGTGTTTGTGAACTTTCGGATTAATAATGGTTTACAAATTTCAAAAATTCGGTAGAGGCAAATCGGGTGGTAATAGATTTGGAACAACAAGTAGTGGAGACGGAGCCAAAGGTGATAATTTTAGAAAAAGAGGTGATGGGGATTCATCAGGTGGAAAAAGGTAAAATAAAATAAATATATATGTAAACAAACGGCACATGACAAAGTAATGACTAATGACTAATGACATTGTATTACAAATTCCATATTTTATATAAATGAAAATGTCCATATAATGTGTGTTAAGTAGTCCACATATTATTATAATGTTGCTAATTTGATGTATGATGTATGTACTTATGTAATTTATTGACTATTGACAGGGATGATGTATCTTCATCTGAATTCAGGATAACCCAAATTACAGATAATGATACTATTGACAGTAAATATGGTTTTGATCGATTAAAAGAAAATACAGAAAGAATTGGATGGCTTTTAAATATGCACACGGTAAATTACATGAAATAAAAAATAAGTACAGTAAAAAATGTCATGATATAAAATATAAACTTATGAAACTTGATAATAAAATATATTCTAGTACTTTTTACTTGTTTGGGACAAATAATAATGATTTTACATGATTTGATATTTTGTTTTTAGACTGAAATCTTGGATGAAGATAAAAGACTTATAAGTGCTGTTGATTATTACTTTCTTGAAGAAGATGGTTCTAGATTTAAAGCCACTTTAGCTTATCGGCCTTATTTTTATATCCTTCCAAAACCAGGTATGCATACTTAGAATATTTCATCAAGCTATAACTATTTCTGATAAATATGTATGGCTTATGAGTGAAGTTATTGTTTATGTGATTATCATTTTTAGGAATGGACAAAGAAGTCATGCAATTTATTTTGAAAAAGTATGGTGGTCATGTAGCAGCTGTTGATATTATGTCCAAAGAAGATCTTGACTTGGTATGATATTATTCTTGTGGAAAATATTATTTCTGTCTATTTTTTAAACTTTATTCTAACTGTTTTGTTGTATAGTACATGCATTCGTGATGTATTATTATTGGCATCATCTATAAAATATTTATTTTGTTGATTTTTTTTAATCTCATGTTTTGAAATATAGCCAAATCATCTTGTTGGATTAAAACAAAGTTATTTAAAACTATCATTTCTGAATATAAATGATTTACTTCGTGTAAGAAAGGATGTACTTCCAGCAGTCAAAAAGAATCGAGAACGAGAAAAATCTAATACAGCTTATGCTGATATGTTACGTCAGAGTTATATTGGTGATATGGTTGATACCGATATAAGACGAAGTACAGCAAATCATTTAGAAAACGTCATTGATATAAGGTATATTATATAATATATTATAATATACTTGCGTTGTTTATTTTATTATTAATTAGTATTTAGTTTATTGTTGTCATTGTTGTTTTCATTGTAAAAAAACCAATACCATCTTTTGTTTCTTTCAGAGAGTATGATGTACCTTATCATGTTCGAGTTTCAATTGATTTGAAAATATTTGTTGGACATTGGTATAGTGTAAAACCTCAAGTTGGAAGTAATCATCGTCCAATAATTACACGTAGACCAGATATTATTGATACACCAGATTGTATAGTATTAGCTTATGACATTGAAACTACAAAATTACCTTTAAAATTTCCTGATGCTGCAACTGATCAAATTATGATGATATCCTACATGCTTGATGGATTGGTAAAGAATAATAATTATTATGATTTACGAATTTTAAATTTTTTATTTAAAAATGAGTAAAAAGTATTGGGTGTGTTGCCTGTAATTTTGAATTCTTTTAATATTTTATACAATTATACTGTGCTCACACATTTTACTTTGTGTTTTGACTTTTGGTTTAATTTTTAATTTACAAAAGGGTTTCCTCATTACCAATCGAGACATTGTATCAGCAGATATTGAAGACTTTGAGTACACACCAAGACCGGAATTTGAAGGGAAATTCACTATTTTTAATGAAGCAAATGAAGTGGCTTTAATTAAAAAATTCTTTGACCATATTTTGGATGTAAAACCTAATATTTTTGCAACTTATAACGGTGACTTTTTCGATTGGGCTTTTGTTGAAGCTCGTGCAACATTCCATGGATTAAGTATGCAAAAAGAAATTGGATTTTCTGCAAAAGATGGAGTTTATTCATGTAGATCTTGTATTCATATGGATTGTTTCAAGTAAGTTTAATATGCGTCATTTTATTTGATATCATATTTCTCTTTATTTACTTTTTACTTTGAAAGAGTGTATTTTGTTATTCATGTTTCATATTTTGAAATGTTATATTATTATATAATTCTTTTAGTTGGGTACAGAGAGATTCATATCTACCAGTTGGTTCACAAAATCTTAAAGCTGTAGCCAAAGCTAAACTCCGTTATGATCCTGTTGAACTTGATCCCGAAGAAATGTGTCGAATGGCTGCTGAACAACCAAGTGTACTTGCAAATTATTCCGTTTCCGATGCTGTTGCTACCTATTATCTTTATATGAAATATGTTCACCCATTTATCTTTGCTTTGTGTACTATTATTCCAATGGAACCTGATGAGGTATGAAGTTTCTTTCATAATATTATTTGAATTTATTTTGAATTCATTTCGTATGCATAATTTATAATTTTGATTATTAATTATTATGTACAAAGTTCTTTTGTTACTTCATATCTTATGTAATATCTAATCTTTTATTTTTTATACTGTTTTATCTTATGTAGGTTTTAAGGAAAGGTTCAGGAACTTTATGTGAAGCACTATTGATGGTTGAAGCCTTTCATGCCAACATTGTATTTCCTAATAAACAAGAATCTATACTAAATAAAATGACATCAGATGGACATGTATTAGATTCAGAAACTTATGTCGGTGGACACGTAGAAGCCTTAGAATCTGGAGTATTTCGAGCTGATATACCATGTCGATTTCGATTGGTACTTTTATTGTTAAATAAATAATTATTATTATTAATTGAAAGTTAAATTGAATTAAAAGTGACAAATTTTAGAACAACTTGAAAATGAGGATTGTATTACTAATAATAATTATTGTATTGTTTGTTTTGTCAATACACGTAAAAAAATAGGTTCCTGAAGCTTTTTCAAATCTTATTGAAACTGTAGAGAAAACTCTAAAACATTCCTTAGAAGAAGAAGAACATGTACCAATAAGTGAAGTATTAAATTTGGATGAAGTAGCTACCGAAATTAAAGAACAATTAGCAAATTTACGAGATAATCCCATCCGAACAGAAAATCCAGTCATTTACCATTTGGATGTTGCAGCCATGTACCCAAATATTATTTTAACCAATCGACTACAACCATCTGCAATGGTTGATGAAGAAATTTGTGCAGCTTGTGATTTTAATAAACCAGGAGCCAAATGTCAGAGAGAAATGGCTTGGACTTGGCGTGGAGAATACAGTAAGTTGATGCTTCAAATTTTCTTTATAAATAATATGAACTGTCATAATGTTAAATGAAGCAAGTTTCTTTTGATAAATCCAATTTTATGCATTTCTCTTTGTAAATTATTATCAATTTTCTTAGTTCCTGCTTCTAAAAATGAATACCAACGAATTCAACAACAGTTAGAAACGGAAAATTTTCCACCTTTGATGCCTGGAGGACCTCAAAGAAAATTTCATGAGTTGAGTAAAGAAGACAGGGCTGCATTTGAGAAGAAGCGTTTACAAGATTACAGTAGAAAAGTTTATAAAAAATCTCATATGACTCGTATTGAAGAAAGATATCAAACTGTTTGTCAGAAAGAGAATTCTTTTTATGTGGATACTGTCAGAGCTTTTCGAGATCGTCGATATGAATATAAAGGATTGTGCAAGGTAAAATGTTATTATACTTTTTGTTTTTTTTATCAAGAACTGTAATGTGTATGAAAAGACAGGATTATTATGAAATCATTCTGCTTTACTTTTGTAGGATATCTAATGTCAAATAATTCATCATGACTTAAGTATAATATATTTTATATTTTTTATTCTTTTTCCATGCTGAAAAAATACATAGACTGCCAAAAAACAAGTAACAGAAGCTGTAGAGAAAGGTGACCCATCTTTAATTAAGACGGCAAAAAATCGAGAAGTTTTATATGATTCTCTACAACTTGCTCATAAATGTATTTTGAATTCCTTTTATGGTTACGTCATGAGAAAAGGGTAAGTATTTTTTTTTCTAAATCAACGAAATTTTATGTTAATAACTACTATATTATTATGATGAAGAATGAAGATTATGATTGATTTCCGTTTGTTTATTATGGATTTTTTTGTACATAACTATATGCACGATGTTATAAATTATACATGTTATACTTTGATTATTATAATTATTAGTGCTCGGTGGCATAGTATGGAAATGGCTGGAATTGTGTGTCATACTGGAGCTAATATAATTCGTAAAGCTCGAGAAATTGTAGAAAAAGTTGGACGACCTTTAGAATTGGATACGGATGGTATTTGGTGTGTTCTTCCATCTTCATTCCCTGAAAATTTTACTATTAAAACTAAAATGCCCAAGAAGGAAAAAATAACCATTTCATATCCTAATGCTGTCTTAAATATTATGGTTAAGGTGAGAACTTGTTTGATTTTTTTTTATGATTCCGTATTATATAGTGGTTATAATATATAAATGCTTGACAAAGTTTAAATCCAATATTTAACATTTCATGATCCGTGTTTTGTTTGTTTATGGCTTCCTATAGGAAGAATTTACAAATCATCAATATCATGAGCTCCAAAACGCTGAAACACTCGAGTATCAAATTAGAAATGAAAATTCAATCTTCTTTGAAGTTGATGGGCCATATCTTGCAATGATTCTACCTGCTGCTAAAGAGGAAGGGAAAAAATTAAAGAAACGATATGCTGTGTTTAATTTTGACAAAAGTCTTGCCGAGTTGAAAGGGTAAATACTTGATTAATTGTAGTAATTTTACAAACTTGAGAATATGATTACTTTGTTGTTAAATTATTCATTCCTTGTTTAATTAATTTGAATACTTGCATTTTACCAATAGATTTGAAGTGAAACGTCGTGGTGAACTTCAACTTATTAAGAATTTTCAATCTTCCGTATTTGATGCATTTCTGATGGGTGATACACTTGAAAGTTGTTATGATGCTGTAGCCAGAGTAGCTGACTATTGGTTGGATGTTTTATATACTAAGGTGAGATTTCTTTAGATTTTATTCTTAGTTTTTTGCTTGGAAACATTGTAAACACATAAAGTGTAAGTTATCAATTATTTAATCTTGCGTTTATATTCATTTTTTTGAATAGGCGGAAAATTTACCAGATGCAGAATTGTTTGAATTAATTTCGGAAAATCGTAGTATGAGTAGAAAATTAGAAGATTATGGAAGTCAAAAGTCAACATCAATTAGTACGGCAAAACGTTTAGCTGAATTCTTGGGAGACGAAATGGTCAAAGATGCTGGATTGAGTTGTCGTTTCATTATTTCAAAAAAACCTGAAGGATCTCCAGTCACTGAAAGGTATAGAGTATAGATTATAGATACATATAAAAGAAGAAAAATAAAATAAAGAAACTCATAATTTATCAAATATTTATCATTGTAATTTCTTTATATATTTTTTAGAGCTATCCCTTTAGCTATTTTCCAAGCTGAACCATCAGTGAAAAAACATTATTTGAGACGGTGGCTCAAAGATAATTCTATTATAGATTTTGATATCAGAACAATTTTGGATTGGAACTATTATATTGAAAGATTGGGAGGAACTATTCAGAAAATCATTACAATCCCAGCTGCACTACAAGGAGTAAGAATGTTTAAATTATTGTCTTTGTATAGCTCAAAACATTTTTAATTTTTACTATAAACTGGGATTTTAAACTAGTACTTTATTGTATCAATAATTATTATTAAATGAATGAATTTGTTTTAAAATAAGGTTCCAAATCCTGTGGATCGTGTACCACATCCGGAATGGCTCCATAAACGAATGCTGGAAAAGACGGATATTCTTAAACAAAGGAAAATTAATGAAATTTTTAAGATTGCTCCTAAAACTTTTACTATGCCAGACTCGGTAAATATATCTTTTTTGAAATTTCATTCTTGTTTTGAAATTATTTTGATTTTTATTGTCTAATATGCTTCTAATACATGTACCAAAGTACGGAAAATACTTTTTTTTGCTCAACTATTGAATTTGTTATGTAGAATTCAAAGTCAGCAATACAATAAAATTTCTTAAAAAAATAAATAAATCATATTTAAAACGTATCTCTATTTTGAATTTAATATAAAAATGTAGAATGCAAACCAGGAGGATGAAGGTGAAGATGGTGATGTAGCTGATATTGAAGATATTGGAAGTAGAAAGAAGCAAAATGGAAAAAATCGGGTAGTGGTTCATTCTAAAAGTAGGAAAAGAGATCGTTCTCCAGAAATTGATCTTAGAAAAAGTTGGAAAGAAGTTTTAGGACCAGCTCCACCAATGGGAGATGATGCCGTAAGTTTCAAAAATATTTCATATTTT
This sequence comes from Sminthurinus signatus, assembly GCA_019776565.1. NCBI lineage: Eukaryota > Metazoa > Arthropoda > Collembola > Symphypleona > Katiannidae > Sminthurinus > Sminthurinus signatus. The sequence continues at coordinate 23,554 of JABASP010000987.1, read as the reverse complement.
ATTGTTTTGTAATTTTATTTATTTAATCCTTATACAGCTTATTGATATCAAGTTTATCAATCCAAATTTTTCTTAATCTTATCCATAGGATTCCATAGCTGAATGGGTTACGTTTCACAAGAAAAAATGGGAATATCAAAAGAAACAAAGAGTTGAAAGACAAAAGCGTCTTCGGTCAGACAATAATGATGACGTGGATTTTGGTGGAAATACTACTGGACTTAATCGGAGTGGTCGGGCTGGACCTGTAACTATTGGAAGTTTTCTTCGCCGAGCTCAAAGAACTTTGATAGATTCTCCGTGGCAAATTTTACAAATTATAGAAACTGCTCATCCTGGTGTCTTTAAAATGTGGACTTTAGTTGGTCATGAATTACATCAATTGAAATTAATTGTACCAAGGATTTTCTATTTAAATTCCAAAGAACCAAAAACTGATGGGGATAATCATAGGAAAATCATAAAAATTTTACCTCGTGCTCAACCATCTTATAATTTATATGAATATTCTATACCTGAAGAACTTTATCGACAAACATGCAAGTACGTTATTCTATAATATGAACATAATCCACAATACATAATAATAGTTGCAAAATAATAAACAATATTTTTAGCAAGTAATTTTTTTTTTATCATGTCTTGTTTTACTATCAAAATATGTTCTCTTTTTTATTTTTAGTGAGATTGATACAGATATTTCTACGGATCCAAATATTGATGGAATATATGAGACTCAGATGCCATTAGAGTTTCGTGCTATCCTAAAACTTGGATGTGTTTGTATGGTGGATAGGGAAGCTGCAAGGAGAATGAGAGATGTGGGTGATACTTTTGAATTGGGTCAATTGACTATGAAAGAAATGACAAAGGATGTGACTTATATGGATTTGAATGTGATAAAATATATTTATATTTACCGTCATAAATGTGGAAATAAAGCCATGATTGCGGTTTTTATTCCTGCATTACAAAAAGCTACAATTTTTGCATTGGATACAGTACGTACTAATCAAATGCCAAATTTACAAAATTTTTACACTGCTATTAGAAATGAAAGGTACGTTTTTTTCTCCGTTGTTCATAATTAAGTTTTCATGTATGTATTTTTCGTATAACATGTATTCTAGATTTACAAAACCTATTACAAATAATGGAGCTATAATAGAATTAAAACATTGTTTGAATTTATTTTATTATAGATTAAAGGACGGTGCAAATGAAAGTGACTTACCAGAACTTAACTATACTTTTGATGCTATAATTGTAACAGATGAAAAGCAAATTTACAGATATGTTCAAAGACTTCTTCAAACTTACAAAGCTGGAAATCATGGTCCTTGTTTTGTTGCAGTTCAATCTCAAATCCGTAAGTATTTCTTATTAATGTTATTCAGTACATTTTAAACTTTAGATTTTTAGTAAGTATTCATTATTTTGTGCTATTGTTTATATAAACATGTTTGGTAATTTTGATTTTTTTTAAAACATTTTTAGCATTTCCAGCATGGGTGAGTGCAGTTCCTGTAATGGGAGATTTCCCAATGGTTCCAATTCATATACAAGATGTGGATACAATCTATAACAAATTGGATTGGCAAAGACAAGGATGTAGAATGATTTTTATTCATTTTCTTCGACTTAAATATACTCTTACAAGTTCTATCAAGCATAGTAAATATTTTCAAACTCCATTGGGAAATTTACCTGTGGATGCAACTCTTTATGGATGTGATTTATTCTATTCAAGATCGTTAATAAGGAATAACTTTGTCTTATGGTGCTCATTAACGGAAAAACCTGACTTGGGAGGAAAAGAAGCGGATGATAACCGGTTAGTAGTAGTAATAATAGATGATAGAGTTCAGATGATATCACAAAGAAAATAATTTTTTATTAAAAGTAATCAAGTATTTTAGTCTGTTCATCAATATGTTCATCTATCAATTTTTGTTATTTTTGTCATTGTGTGCTCTTTTTTTTTTACAGATTAATAACTGAATTTGAGGAGCATAATAGTATTGTAATCAATCATCCTGGTTGCTACCAATCTGTGTGTATTGAATTAGAATTGGATGGTCTTGCTGTGAATACTTTACTTCAAGCTCATCATGTCCATGATATTGAAGGAACTTGTGCAACTGTTGCATTTGATAATATGCCAACTGCATCATTAGAAGAAATGATGGGGAATGCCCCTGGACCATCTTTATCCAGTTATGATGAAACTGCATTATGTAGTAGTGCTTTTAGAGTTTTAAGATCTATGGTTAATGCATGGATAAGAGATGTTTCTGTTAATCGTAATCAACTGGCGGATTACCAACTTATTAGTTTTTATAGGTAAGAGTACATAAATTACTATATAATATATAATATATGCTTTCAATGAATAAAAATAGTAACTGACATTGTAATAGTTTACAGTTCAAGGGGATATTAATGATTATTATTATAGCTAATTTGCCCTTTTGTTCTCTTTTGTAGATGGTTAAGATCACCACATTCATTACTTTATGATCCAGCTTTGAGAAAAACTTTAAATAACCTAATGAAAAAGCTATTTATTCAGGTGAGAATCGTGTATACAATGTTAAAAATTATCATGTACTTTTCGTTATTTTAGAAACAAAGTTCATGTGATTTGTATGCTGTATTATATCTTATTGTTTTTTTATCGTCTTTTGAAAATTAATTGCAGTTGGTAGCAGAATTTATGAGACTGGGAGCAATAATAGTATATGCAGATTTCAGTAAAATAGTTATTTGTACAAAGAAACATCGACTTGAAGATGCTCTAGGTTATGTAGAATATATTACTACATCCATCAAGAATAAAGAGCTTTTCCATATTGTTGATGTTAAAATGCGACACTGTTGGGAATATCTAATGTGGCTTGATTCGGTGAGTGTTTATTTTGTTTTATTCTTAAAAAAATCTCTTTATTGTTGTATTTATTAGTTATGAGTAGAGCAAGTGTGGTATAATAATAGTGGCTTTAAAATACAGGCAAATTATGGAGGGATTGTTGGAAAGGTATCAAAAATTTCTGCTTTAAATCAAGAAGAAAAATCCCAATCCAATGGTAAAAAGTCAAAATCTAAAAGACGGAACAAGGCTAAAAATAGTGATGGAGAAGAGAATGAGGATGATGAAGAAGAAGATGACGAAGATAGTGATGGAGAGGAAAGTGATGAGAATGCAGAGAGTGAATTGGAAGAATTAAATCTTAGTGATGATGAAGATGAGGTTAACTATAATAATAACTAATACCATTTAAATTGCTTATACATGATGATATATTTTTAAAATTCTCGATTTCCAAAATGATTTCCTGTTGTTGTTTTTGTGGTTAATAATAATATTCTTATTATACTTTGTTCATGTTGGAATTTTACAGCCTGAGATTCAAATGAGTTGGGCTTTAGTCAACTACCTTCCAGATGTTGCCAACTGTAAGCGGAATTTTAGTACCGTTGTAGCCAGTTATATATTAGCTATCCATAAACATTTATCTTCAGAGATGGATGGATTTACACCAGGAAATACTCCTGTCAGGAGGAGAAAAGGAACTCAGACACCTCGACGTCAACATAATAATCCCATGTTATTGAATACTTCCCAATTTGCAAAAGCTCTTGTAAAAGGAGATTTAACTCAAAGTTTATTCAAGTAAGTATAACCAAGTTCTTTTTAATGATTTTGTATGATTATACGTATTATATTATTTATATGTAGATATTTGTAATTTTTGCATAGTCATTATCAGTACAGAATACAGAGTTAAAAAAGCATGAAAATCATGTAAACGACTCATATTATTATTGTGTACTTTCTTTTTTATAGAATTATACAAAAGATTGACCAAAAATACCCATCATATGTAAAACCAAATGATGATGGAGTACCTACCTATTCTTTCTTATCATTAAATAAACACAAACCCGCATTAGAATTCGTTAAAGCTGTACATAAAGTGAGTAATACTAAAATTTACTTTTATAAGTTTTGATATTTTTTAAAGTATTGAAATAATTGTGATTGTTAAATTTAACTTCAAATTTACTTTGCAGTTCTAATAAGATTTATTTATTTTCTTTTTAAAAGGTTTTATCTCTTGATGGTAATATTGAAGATGAAGCATACAAATTGAGACGTAATATGCTGAAATTAATTGGAGTAGGAGAATTTAGTGAAGAAGCGCAATGGAAAGATCCTCTCGTCACAATAATACTACCTGAAGTGATTTGTAAAGTATGCAATGAATGTCGAGACATTGACCTATGTAAAGATCCAAATATTGACATTTCAAAAGATTTGTAAGTTTTCAATTTTTTATCAACATATTAGCATATCTATATATATATAGCTTTATTTTAAAATGCATTCTGTAATCTGTCTCTTTTTGTTTTCATTATATTATTTTGCACCTGTAATGAATTATGTAAGTGTATGAATATCTTTTATATCTTGCTTTTTCTATCCTCTTCAGACCTTCATGGATGTGTCCTACATGTAAATCAAATTATGATACAGCTGAAATTGAACGCAGTCTAGTAGAAATTGTAAATCGGAAACTCATGGCGTATGTTCTTCAAGATTTACAATGTAAAAAATGTCAACAGGTATGATTACAAGAATACATTTGCCTATAAAATATTTCATAAAATAGTAATGTCTAAACATGTACAATGTACATATTATGTCCCTAATAATGTCAGATTTTTAAAAACTATATGTAAAAGTAAAATGTATTTAAAAACACTCTCAATTTTAGGTGAAAGAAGACAATATGAAAATTCGTTGTACTTGTGCTGGAGAATTAAAAACAGTCATTGATGTGAATCAAACGGCAATCAGACTCAAGACATACAGAGAAATTGCTCAACATTATCGAATGCCTCTCCTTCTTCAAAATGTCGACTGCATTTTACAAATGAGTTTATATTTAGACAACGCTCTTTGTTGAATATTTTAATCGTATTTTTTTAACTCGATAAGAATAGTGCCTTTCTGTTTTTATACTATATTGTACCATTTATTACTACCGTCATATTTTATTTACTTTGTTTTTAAAAGAAAACACAGGAGATTATACTATTATAATATTATTATACGTTAATGCTAATTAAGAATCTGTATTATTTCGTAAGTAGTAATTTTTTGTATGCATAAGAAACTTAAAAAATACTGATAGTATTCATGAACTCTCTTATTTTAAAACATTCTTATAACGTGATATAATATAACTTTTAATTGGTTATTGGTTAAATTTAAACAAAATTGTCTATCAAATTCTGTTTATGAACCTACAATTTTTTATAATCTATATGTACGTATATTTTTCAATAAAATATTTCTGGACGACTTGATATTAATGACATTAATAATAAAATAACTAATTGAAACAAAACAAACACTATTTTATAGACTATATATATACATATATGTATATATTATATTGTGGCTTTATTTTTCGGTTCCATTTTGTAAAGTAATATTATAACAATAGTTTTTTTTTTAAATATAACTCTTTCATTTTTATTTGTACAAACTACATCTAAGATTATTGGAGAAGAAAAAACCAAGTACGTGTGTGATAATTATAGGATGTGAAAACTGACAAACACAAATTTGCGAAGAAAAAAATACTTATAGTTCATTCTTTTCTCTTTTGCTTGTTTTTTTTAAGTTACAAGTTTTATCACTACTTTATTCGAATTCATAACATCCAGCATTTTAATTATAGACGATATTTTGGACTTACTAGTAATAATAATAATAGTTATTATTTTAAGACTGCACAGCCTGATCGATGGGGTCAATTACTGGATCTGAAAATTCAAAAAGTAATATAATATATGTAGGTTGTTTAGTACTATGCATTGTACGTTTGGATAACTTTTTGACATGATAAAATTGTATACATACTATTTACTATTTGTAAAACACTAATAATATGAATTACCTTTAAATGAAAATGATGGGAACTTGGTCATCTCTGCTTCACTTGCACCACCATAAATCTTGGCAACTCTAGCCAATTCACTCTTTAAATCCTTTTCTGTTTCAGGTGTTATATCCACAATTTTTCCCCCAGCAGCTCTACAAATTTTGAGAAATGTATAATATATTTGTATGTTAGTAAAAAATGTAAAACGGTATATCAATAATCGATAGATAGCAATCGCATTTTCCAATTCAATCCCCTCTAAATGTAGACTTTGAGGATTGAAATTTTAAAACTTTTAAATCAGTACAAAAAAAATTCAAATGTACACACACGTGTGGAAATGTGGAAAGGTTACAACTATACTATGAGGTATTTTGAATTTTATATTTTACTTACTTGCTCTTTTGCTCATATTCTCTGATAGATTGAAGGAAAAGCTTTTGAATGGCGTCATTGGCTTGACCTTTTTGGGCCACAACGGCTGAAATTCCAATATTTCGTCTTAAAGTCACACATACTGACCTTTGAGCTCTAGCGAGAAGACTCATCTTGATGACGATTAGATGGATTGACTAAAATCACAGGATGAACTGAAACACAAAATACATTACGTATTAGATACAACATTTCCAGTACAAATTACAAAAATCTTATATACATAAATCATAAATTTATTTAAAATTTAAAGCAGATATTATTCCAAAATTAAAATCTAAAAAACTTTTTAAAATACACAATATGACCCATAAAATTATCAACATTTTGCTAGGAATATTACTATATTTCTATTAAAAAGTTTGATTATTAGCAATCTGAATAATTAAGCAAACACCTTAAACTGTACTGTACAACAATTCAATCTCTTATCTTATAAATATTTTGGAAATTAACTACAAATTAACTAGAAATTAAGTCTTACCTTTGGATTAAATATCAATTTCGGTGCTCCGCCTCCTAATTTAGCCTGATTTTGAAAATTCCCGGGTGGTCTGGGTCTTGTAACGGTAGGTGGTGCTGGATCCTTAGTTGAAATTCAAAGATCTTAGAAAAAAAAATTCATCAGTAAACGTTTCGAACTCTCATATATTTGTCTTTTTTTTTCAGTCACGATCATTGTTTTTATCAGTTTAATTTTTTTTTTCATTCATTTTTTTTCAAAGATTTTAGTCTCCATTTATGTGTACACGCTATACACACCTTTCCATATTGTACATTTAGATACTTATACGTACTTAACGAATGTGGATTATAGTAGATTGAATGTTTGTCCATCAAAGTCAACTTGAATTTTATCTGTGTAATATTATTTACAAATAAAAATTCTTGGAAATGTAACTATGTATGTCACATGTATGGAAGCATTTAAAATAGAATGATTCAGATCATCCATAATAATAGAATAGACAGGGACACACACAACACACAACAGAATGTGTGTGTATATGTAATATGTATATTATTTAATGAAAGTCCTTTTACTTTTTATAGTTGTTGGATTTTTATGAATGAAAAAAATTATTGAGAGATTTCTATATATATGGCATATGGCTGATTATTTTTATTAATGAAAAATACATATATCTATTTCTCCTCTGAGCAGAGACAGAGAGTAAAAAAAACCTTTTTTTCCAAAGACAGTTTTTCTCTTGTGAAGTAACCACAGTGTCCAACATCCAACACGGCGTTTTAGATTATAGATAATAGCAATAGTAAATAGAGAGGAATATTACTGTTATAATCAAAAGTTAAATAGTCTATCTATATATCATTAATCATTACGAATGTTTGTAATTACACACACAGTACATGCCATTTTTTGTGTAACTGTGTACTTATATTATTGATTATTGATATCAAATTCTAACAGTATAAACTTACCATTTTCTTTACATTTTACATGTAGATTTCGACTTTTCGTCGGAAGAAATTTTACCTTTTTTATCAATGACAGTTGAAAATTACAAAGTTATGTATTGAAATTTCTACTATATACATTATACATTCTACAGTGTCTTGACTCTTGACATGTGTGTATTTTATCTTCAGATTAAGAAAGCCCCTCGTGAAAAAAAGTTATTATTTATCACATGCTTATAGTGTGGTATTTCTGTCATATCATAAAAATTACAAAAACTATTGTGTATTGTGTATAGTGTATATCAGCCAGTAAACTTTAAAACTATTGAAAAATCAGGTGAGTTTCGCTTTTCAGTTTTAAGAATATTATTTGTCCAATGCCATTTTTAATATTTAAGATTAATCAAATGTCATATGCAGCCCCATATGTAAAGGCAATTATTCATCTATTTAATTTTAAAATATCCAAGTGTTTTCTATAGTATGGGTTTTTAATGCATAACATTATTTCGATCGGTGTTAGAATGAGACTTTTAGAATATACTTATAACAGTCTTAGACCTTCGAAATTTTTCAAACAATGATAGGATGTGATTTATTGTCATGTCGTATTATATAATCGAAAAGTGTCTTGAGTCTTGAGTCATGAGTCACGAGTGTAATAATAATAATGTATTGACTAGGGAGTAAATATAACCAGTATAAACTGTGGTGAAGGACATGAGGAAGAAAACAAAGAAACAATGAAATTCAGGTGCAAAACCACAAAATATTATATAATGAAAAAAACAACACTTATTATTTAACAAGCTATTTTCTAAATTTTAAACTAGTTTTATATTGTAAATTTTGTAATATTTTGTGATACAGTATACAATAGTTTTTTGGTTCATTAAAAAGCTTTGATATGGTTTTAAATTGAATATTAGTATCATGTATGATATTTACTTACATACATGTGCACGCGTGTTTGATATTCGATATTTTGTACATGGGATTTTCAGTTTTCAGTTGTATTAAAAGAAATTAGACTTTGGAACTGGAGATTTATATAATGTTTCTAATAAAAAAAAATTTACAGTTTCATGTCAACACGTTTTATGAACATATTATAGGTATAGTTGTCTTACTAAATAAAACCCTCCATAAATGTTCACTCATTCACACCGTGCACAAAGCACAACGCACTCATAATATAGTTTAACATTTTGCCATAAAATCAAATCAAGAGCTTTTGACTTATGACTTTTGAAGTCTTTAACACCTTTTTTTCAAGTGTTTTGTTATTAAATAGTTAACAAATTGGTAGTGGAAAAAGGTTGGAGGGAGTACATAAAGATTGAAGGGTGCATTGCATGTAGATAAAGTAGGTACGATTATGATTATTTTTTGATGATTTTTGAGTTTATACTTTTGATACTTGATACACTCTCTAAAAATTGCAAAATAATTGCATAAATATATAAAATATACACATGTACAATTCACATAGGAAATTTAGCATTTGCGATTAAAAAAGCTTGCACATGATAATTGTGACTATTGTGCGTTGTCTGCAATCTGCAAGTGTAAATATATTAATAAATATACTTTTATTCCCCCGTGTGTAAAATGTTTGATAAATAATTGCATTACCTACATGTATTGCCTTTTTATTTACATAATATTATGTCATAGTGTAACATGTCAATATACAAGAATTAGTATGCACAATATGCTTTATTTGATGATTCCTGGTTTTTCACGGCTTATAGTAATTAAGTATACTATCTATACTCTGTACTCTGTTGGAATTATGAATGAATGAATGAAACTATCATACAATGACATCCGTTCATTTATGCATATATTATACATAAAATATAACTGTAAACTGTAGACTATACCTCCGGAACAAACAAACTCAGTAGTAACACGTACACTGTACATTGTATGGATTGTGAATTCAGTATGTATATTATATGAGCAAGTTTCACTATTCATTATTTCTCACTCACAAAATTTATGAATGAAACAAATCAACATCAAAACATGCATGTACGATACATGATATAACATAGTATTATAGTTTTTCTAATCAGTACATACATATTATTGTATCCACACAAGATACAAGTGATTTTTGATGCAAATAACTTTAACTGATTATTTAGCAGTTACACGTCATAGTATGAAATAGGTACAATATGCACTATGCAAAAGTCCATTGATAAAATACTTTGACATTATTATACAGAGTTTAGTTACTAATACTTAATACTACAGTTTTTTAGTGGTTTTTTATCCTTATCCTTCTACACTAAAAATACTTGTCTTTGCAAAGCGACATTCGCACTGCAAAGCTTGATGGCGACTGTTTGTAAAATGTTGATCAAGTCTCAAAAGTCTCGTAAGGAGTAAACATAATATTACATTATACGAATTATGTACATGTGTATGTATGTTGAGAGGTCTTTTCTGATAAAAATACTTACATGGCGCCGAATGTATCTAAGTACTTTGATGGATTGTCTGCTTTTTTTATATTGTATACCCCAAGATAGGTAAAAAATATGCTAATTTTATGTACTGTCTGTTACTTGTGTCCTATATGTAAGTTTGTTGCGCACAAATATTCTTAGGTTAAAGAAATAAAAGTTATATGAAATTGAGCATTGAGTAGACCGATGTGGATTACAATTGTCAATTGTAAATAAAAGCGTAAAAAGAGGCACAAGTCTTTGGAATTTGGAACCAACTAGTTTAAAAACTAAAGTTTTATCATATTCCTCTTGATTTCTTCACTGTCAACTTTTAAGGCAATAAAAATAATGGACTCTTCATTTATTATTTATAAATAATTTCTGCGATGAACGATGAACGAAAAACGAGGCAGAAAAAACTACTGCGCGTTCCGGTATACAGGTGTAGAGTTTCTGCAGATAGTTTAGCGTATTATGGATTGCAACTCGCAACTTTTAACGTTGTAATACCCATGCATTGAATTTGAATTAATCAATTGTTTATTGATCATTGATAATACCTGGTTTTACTTAGCATATCCATCAAGTAATAGGTAGTTTTAAACAGTCAACTCCACGTGTATTATACTAGTAAAACTTGTATATGTATACAGAGTAATACTGCATTAGAAAATCTCGTAGATTTAAGCCATGTATCCAATTGTTGTAACTTGTAGTTAAAGTAGTAAGACTGTGACTATTAGAAACTTTTTCTGTAAATGATAATTTTATAAGGTCATCAAAGTATTAGTCATCAATCACCAGTCAACAGTCATCAGCCATCAAATTACAAAGTACACCAGGTGGTAAAACGATACATTTATTTACATTGTATTATGTACATAATGTAGAGAAATATCTATATTTTGCTTGGTGTGGGAAACTCCATATTATTGACTTATTTTCCTATCATAAAATCAATAACCGTGTAGATCATAACTATAACGGCTTATTACGTAAGTACAGAAAATTAGTTATTCACATAGGAAATGATTATCAAGATGAGTGTGAATCTGTATGTAGAATACAAAATTCAAATTAAGTATCTACTTAGCTCACAACTCACAACTCACACTATTTGGTGTTTGTGCTTTGTGCATGGCACGTGTAAAGTGTAAACACTAAACACTAGATACTAGATACATGTCTTTTAAAGCGATTTGAATATTGACTATCTGTTTTTGTATTGAATACTCATCTCACGCACAATATCACAATTTAAATATTTTGTATACTCATAATGCAGCTTAATTTAATTGTCAATCGTCATAAATATGCGTTCCAAAATTCCGTTATAAGATAATCAGTGAGTTTTTGAATGAGTACAAGAGTATATATTTTGACTTTGATCTTCTCATATTTAACTTCAATTAGACTTAGATTTTTTTAAAATGGATCCTCCATGAAAAAAAGCTTCATTTTGAGACACAATGTTTACAAATTTAAAAAAAAAACATGGGTTGATTGTTTTAATACTTTTATCATCTAAGTACGGAATATAATATTTAAATATGGTCAATTTGCTAGTCAAAATAATATATGCTTCGAAATTCAAAGTAAATGCATAATGAGATAGTTTTAACTAGAAATAGTAATATATTGTACACAGATAGATACACAATGCATGCACTGTGTTTTTACTATAATGTGATGTCTGTTGACTGTTGAAAGTTGAAAAATATGTGTACACACATTACACATTACACATGGATACGTATTATGTGAATGTGCGACTTCCTTCGACCATCGTCCATCCCAATTTTTCTCTCTTATCATCAAACACCAAACAAACACAAAGCACAAAACACCATTGTCTTAAACATGCATATTAGGTACTTGATTCTTTAAGAGTCATTCTTTGTACATAATTTGTACTTTATATTTTTTGTATATGCATTGATAAAGTATGAAGTATAAATAACATACATTTAATATTCATTTATAAAACGGTTGGAGAAGTCAATTTTAAATGACGACAAGTTTCTGAGGAGTTTCATAGATATGATATAAAATATAAAAGTATCATTTATAAATACAAGTGACAAGTGTAAAAGTACAGATAACTTTGTATGTTGAATGTTGCCATTTCCACGAATTTCAGGAAATATAGTTGAACATATTTCTAAAATGAATGCACATTTAAGTACTTTATATATACTCTATAATCTATGCTCTATATACTTTATACTTTCATGTCCACTGACGAAACAGAACAAAGAAAACTAATACGTATAAAACAAAGTAGAGTCACATTATTTTGTCATTACGTAAAAGCTACCACTTGTCATTAAAGGGGATGAGTACGACATGTAAAAGTATAAAAGATTTTTGGAAATTGGAAAAAAGGATGTGCAACAAGGACAGAATAAAGTAGGTAGGTACTTAGGACTTGTGTGATTCATTGTATATTGTATATGTAATATTTATTCATTTACCTAAATTTAGGATGGTGCTTATTTCTCATATCATAGAAATTCTAAATTTAAATCCATGTGTGTAATGTGTAATGATATCGTGAGACTGAGTGCTGGAGAATGAAGAATGAAGAACCTGTTCACTGTTCATTTCCACAGAAAATAGAGAAAAAAACTGATTGTGGAAGTTACAGAGTGAGACAAGGAGACCCTCAGAAACCTGTAGTAAAATGATATGATACTCCCTTGATGTTTTATACATATATATGAAAAGTCATTCATTCATAAAAGTGAATTATATCTGTATAAAAGTGCACAATGTTTTACATACTTATGTGGATGTACTTATAATGTGGTTCTTTAGTCTTCAGCGTTCAGTATTACGCTGGACCAGGATGAGAACCATGACTTCTTGCAACTAGTACCCACATTCTATCTACATTTTACATTCTAAAATTTAAAAGTCTCCGTAGTCTGTAAAAGTACTCTGTACATTTGATGCAGTAAACCAAAACGAAAGGCGTATTAAATGTGGACATCCTTCCTGTTCACACATGTATAATGCATAGAGTATAGAGTATAAAGTATAAATGATACATTATGCATGTACTATTCTTTTTGGAATTATTTTTTTTCTTCATTCTCTCATCTCCTAATTCATTCATTCATTTTCCCCGACGTTTCGTTTTCCCTTCTAAGTTCATTCAGAATTTAAATCCTTTTGACTTTATAATTCCTCGTGTGTAGTATGTAGTTTGTACGATGTACAGCATAAGTGTGTATTTTCCTTGTCTTTTCCTGTTGTTCTATACCACTGGTTAAAAAAAATCATTCACAATTCCCAATTCAAGATGCCACTACTAAACGCTAAAGGATTTAAAGGACACTTAGAAAGTAGGAAAATCCGACATGTGCACTGTACATATAGAAAATAGGACTATATAACACAAAGGAGATAGTAGAGTTAATATTCTTTACGTAATGTTGCCTCAATGTCTTTTGATGTCTCATGGTTTCTCTTAAATATTTCGACTTTGAAACAGTTTCCATTTTCAATCTCAAATTCTTCAGAATTGAGATTCATTTTATGTACATACATGGGCAAATTGTAAATCATACCTAATATTATTATGATGATGTAAGTGGTCCTATTTTTAGCTTTTGTATTTTCTAGTCGTTTTGCATTAATTTTTATAAAATGTGTAAATAAGTATCTGTGCCGATGAGTTGGGTTGACAGATGAGAGTTGACAGTTTTTTGTGCACCGTGAGGATTTTATTTGAATATCGAATATATTGAATATCGAATTACAATGACACGAAATATTTGACACTTTAAATACATTGTTTGACGATTAAACTCGTGTAAATAAAATGCGCTTGTAACTTGTAATGTATTATCTATCAACTATCAGCTATCATCGATCATGCACAATTTGCATTTGCAATTTTTTAAAGAAAAACTATAAAAGAGTTTATTGAAGCAGTAAGCAATTTTTACATAGGCACATGCACCTATTTAAGTACAATAGTTTGGATGACGGTGCTGATATTTTGAACCTTATGTACAATGCAGTATTTTTTATGCCTTGCAAATTTGCATTTTACATACGGTGGATGTATTTATTATTTGCATAAGACTTGATTTAATATTGATGACTTGTTATCTTTTAGTTTGCATTGAATTTCTTGATTTATTTTGAAGGATTTGGATTTGTGGTGGCAGGTCACGTGGAACGTGGCTTTAGTGCAGTTCAAAAAACTCTGTAACTTTTGATACATGCTTAGTTTCTACTACTAAATGCTAAAAACTGTTTTTAATTTGTAATTTTTAAATGCTTCTTCAATATTGGATTGGGTGTTGGGGAAAAACAGGACATATTCAATCATAAAGTACTTAAACTTTTAATTTTAATTTTAATGTATAGCTTTTTAATGTACATGTATTTACTTGTCATCAGCATATTATTTGAGCACTTGTTTGTTGCTCTCGTCTCTCATCTTTATTTTGACTCACACAAAATCATTATATATTATGTGTGTACATTTTACTTTGTACATCGTACAAAGTGCTAGACTTGTCGTCACATCTGATTACTGATTACTTATTGTATGATCATGATCTCCTCCTTGTGTGTGAAACATTGAGGAAAAGGAAAAAGATACGGAGAAAAAACCATGAAAAGTGTACAGAGAGGGAGGCAGAGGGAACAAATCAAAGGAAAGTTGGATTTCAACGTTCAAGTACAAAGCAGAGAGAAAGATGAGGCAGAGACTAGCACAAAAATCTTTACATTCACACTTTTACGTTTTCCGCTTAACATATACCTGTAACCTGTAACATGTAACATGTTATTGCTCGTTATACATAAAAATATGAGTCACAGGCTCAACTACTGAAGAAGTTGTGTATCTAGAATCTAGAATCGGTAGTTTTTTTCTCCTGTATCAGCAGTTCCAAATTATGAATGGAAAAAAACAAAAGTTTTGAGTCTAGAATCTTAAGATTGAACCTGAGGAAAAAACAGATTGCTGGAAAACTGGACAACTTTAATTCACGTTCCTTATTAAATACTTGATTTTTGATTGCCAAAGATAAGTATTGCGCGCCATAGTAAAAAGTATAAATTGCCCTGTATTCCTTCCCTACCTCAATCTTTAATCTTTATACAACATGTTCAAACCTTTTTACTTTTTACATAATCGTACGTAATTTCATATTATTCCAATATGAAGAACAAAATGCGTGGGATGATAATTGCTTATATCTTGTTTTTTTTTGGTTTGAAAATCCCCAAATTTTACTTTTCTCATGTTCATTTCACAGGGCTGCGTGAAAATTTAGAACTGTCCATTTTTGGTCCAACGTTGAAAATTAAAAATTACAAATCACAAGTAGTGCTCGCGTAGTAGATTTACTTTGTAGGAAAGGGAAAACCACGAAAAATACTCCATTTTAGGAGGTCTATCTATTATATCTATAATCTGTATGTATAGCGTATAATATACCTGTATTATAGGTACAAGCTTTACTTACAGAGTACAGAATATTTATTACATGGAGCATTCTCAGTTCTCAGTTTTTACGCTGAATATACTTTGTACTTTGTACTATGAATTCCGTACGTTGGTCAGGGTTAGACAAAACGGCCACAGTTTGG
This sequence comes from Sminthurinus signatus, assembly GCA_019776565.1. Taxonomy (NCBI): domain Eukaryota; kingdom Metazoa; phylum Arthropoda; class Collembola; order Symphypleona; family Katiannidae; genus Sminthurinus; species Sminthurinus signatus. Next base: position 7,668 of record JABASP010000987.1, on the reverse strand, counting down.
AAAGGAATATCTAGTATCTAGTATTTAGTATCTACCTGCTCCCTCCATTCTCAATTCTCCATTCATTCATTTATCCACTTTCTTTTCTTCGTTTCATCTTGAATGAGGAATGAGCAAATACAAATTCAAGTACATACAGCCAATGTAATGGATAATGGATAATAGAGGAATGGAAAGTATTTTCTTGTACTTGTTTAAGGAAACTGCTTCATTCTTCATACTCCCTTCTCAAGTCTCAGTTCGTAATGCTCAACGCTGAACTTTGAACGTTCCTCTTTTTGGTTTGAATTGGAAGAGAGATGCCGAAGTATGCATAGGAGTATAAGATTTCATGGTTAAACATTTACAATTTACAACCTACAGAATACAGAATAGTGAATACAGATATAAAGCATAGTGGAGTTGTGGGTGTATATAAATTTTCATCCATTTACTATTTACTTGTACTTAGTACTGTACACATTAAGCATTTACATGCTGATGTACATAATATGTATGCTGTATTTTGTATTTCATAAACCATCCGAATTCCAAATTCAATATCCAATGGGCTTGGTTCTCATCATCCCGGTTTTGTTCGTACATCTTATAGAATATAATAATGTTGTATATTGTATAGTATTGTGTATTCTGTATTGTAAATTTTATACATGGGTTCAAAAGTGTATTACAGTAAAATAGTAAATGGTAATGCATGATGCATAATATATTATAAAGTGGTATTAAATATCTTTTCTTTTTTCTTTGCTAGACGTTCCGTCTCCCATTCCACTTACATTTTGTGTAAAGACACTAAATATTTTGTTGTACCTTCTACATTGTACATTTTACATACTCAATGCTCAATGCTCAAACTTTGTAGGATATTTTTGTGCAGGACAATCATCTGCACTCTAAACTTTACAGATATTGAATATTGAAGCGTACAGCTACAAAGTTACTTGATGTCCTTTTTAAAGTATTGGCAATTGGCATACAGGCAACATGATTGATTATTGTTTATAAAGTATTATTGACCAGATTTTTTTCTAAATAAAATACTTTTCGTTACAGTTTTGTAGCTAAGCAAAAAGGACAAATTTAGTGTGCAGGTCATTCTAAATTTTATAGATTCTGGATTAAATTGGTGAAATACTTACTCAAAATCCAAGAGCTGTGGGAGAATAAACTGTGAAATCTAAAGTTTATAATAATAATATAAAACAGTACATGTATAAGTTATAAGATATTAAGATAGATTTATCAGTGTATCTACAAAGTATAACAAAGTACAAAGTACTTGTGTGTACGTACATATTAAAATAAGTTTAGTTAGACAGATCCGTATATAGTTTCATGTGTGTGTGGTTTTTTATGTCAGATTTCAAGTAGAAAAGTTGTAAGAGTGTATGTGTATACTTTATATACTATTTACACTATATACATGGTCTGATATGGTACGTAGTGGACAGATACGAGGTACGAGATACGAGGAAACCTTGCACCTGTGCTCCAAAATTTTTTGTGAATGAATGAATGAACCATGAATACCCAGTTCCCATTCCCATGTATATCCAATATGTATAAATATAACTATAACTATAAAATATATCTATCTACGGTCGCTCCATGTTCCATGCTTACTATTCACTACACAATATAGATACTAAATGTATATCTCTTGTTATGATCATAGTCTAGAGTGAGGTTTGATTCACCGTTCACCATATTTCTTCAGAGTTACACACATACATGCTCGTCTCTCCTCTCTCCTCTTTGTTTCGTCACTGGATAAACTTATCTATACTGTATTCTCATTTTGGACAATGGACCAAGGAACCATTTCAAACTTGAAGCGTAACCATGTACGAGCTATATGTGTAATGTGTAATGATTAAATTTACATTACAAGGGAGAAACAAGTAAAACAGAGTCCATTTTTATTCCTCTTACTATTTCGAAAAATATACATACGAAATGATAATTTTCCATGATATTTAGGAAATGAAACTCTACGAAAATTCAAAAACGAAGAAGAAGCGAGAAGCATCGTAATTTTAGTATTTGGAGCAAAATCTTTGATATCGTCGTATTTCTGTTTTCAGCTCTCATCTTTGCTTTGTTTTGATTTTTGACTAGCAAAAAGTTTGCGATTCCATAAATACCTAAGCATACTACTGGAACCAAGTTAAGCCAAACTTTTTAAATTAATTGTAATTCAGTTTAAACTGGAACAATCCACAGCCTTTAAATTTCTCCAGAGGGGATCTTGACCTGGGATTCAATATTCAATCACAGTGTGATTGTGATGATGTTGACGGGCCTTTTTAATTGTACCGTAGAATATAGAGCATATTTAATACTGGTTAAAAGATTCTGCTCAACGCTCAGCAGACAACAGACTCTTGCCTACTGCCTACACAGTTTACAATACACATGTATGACAGCTGTGCTATGTACCAACGTACCAATAATCAAGAGCTCAGAGCCTTTCACTTGTTTCTTGTTTCTTGTTCCCCGAGGAAAACAAGTAGCAAAAAGCAAAATAAAGAGAGAGAGAAGATGAGGACTTCCGCTACAGTTGAACTCATCATCATTGGTTGTATGTTGTATATGTGGTATATCATGTATACATGTATGTTATGCATTATGCATGTACTTTGACAACTATAACGAGTAACGAGGAGTAGGTTCCTGTATAAGATACAAGATGCATATTGTGAATGGTGTACGGTGTGTGTATTCTGTATTCGGATTTCTAGGTGGGAAAAGGGATGAGGAAATAAGAATCCCACGACATGAGCATCTTTTTTCAAGATGCCATGTAATATGTAATATCCACCATGTACAATCCACAGTAAATAATACCTAGCATATGCATAGCAATTTTCTATCCAGTATCCAGTAGTCTTACTCACGATACATCTACAAATGTTACTACCCTGTTTATTTGTTGTATTTCTATTTTCTACATCGAGCATGTACATATTGTACATTGTACATTGTACATATTTATGAGAATCAATGGAATAGATTGAACAGGTAGGAAGCGATCCGCATTCTATCTTTATATCTATATAAAAATGAAAATGAACCATGCATATGGAGCAATCAAAGAAGCATTATGATTAGTATAATCTGTAGTATGATACTGGGATACTCGGATACTTTGAACAATGTACAATGTACAAAGTACAGTCTTACACGCTGCTTATTGTTTGTGCGAGTATATCTGTAAATAATTCAAGATACAAGTTTGGATGGCGGTTACGCGTAAAATCCATGCATACATATAATATATTGTACAACCAGCGACTGACTACTGACTACTGACTGATGAACACTGAACACTGAACACTCTTTGATTCCCTTGCCCACTCAAGCTAACTGTCTTCTTCTCATGTCTCATGTCTTCCATAGGATAGCTCCTTGGATCTTTAGATTTCTGTATTATTTAGAAGAAGGGAGAAATCTACGGGAAAGAAAGAATCAAGAATCCAGAATCAGGCCTAGATTGATATTGTATATTGTGGGAGACTTTTGAGACTTGAGACTTGAGACTTGAAACTGGAAGAGAGACTTGAGATGGAAACAAGTGGACCTTCTTTTTTGTTCAGTATAAAGTATAAACTGTAAACTGTAATCTGTACGCTAGCCATCTGTTGTTAGCTGTTTCTTTTCTGTATAAGTAATAAGTACCCACAGGACTCTCACCCTTGAATCCTGAATTTTGAATCCTACAGTTTTTTTTGTTTGTATTTTGTATGTAGTTGATTTGCTCCAAGTCTATGCCTGCTTTTAGTTCTTTCTATTTGCCAAGTCCTTAAGCATATACGTATGTACGTATGTATAATGCATATGTTCAATATTCAAGATATGTTTGAATATCGCATGTGTGTTGTCGGTTGTGGGTTGTGATGGGTACACTTGTCTTTGGGTTTCATTCAATCTTCAATCTGCAGGTTGTACCGACATACATACATATGCACGTCTAATATCTGTATAAAAGTAAATATTAAATATAGATGAGACAAAAAGCTTGAGAAAAACCTGTATTTTTTAAATACATGAGGTATTAGATGTGTTTTGAATTATTACTAATTTAAAAGTTTAAACTGTTCCTCTCTTCACTTTTATTTCCATTCTTATTTCTATCAATTATCAGTTATCAGTACCATCTTTTCAGCTTAAAAGTTTGTGCAATAATTCATTCAAATTCTGTCCTGATTTCCGTGTGCAGTTTTTTCCAGTGTGGGTGTTATACACATGTTACGTTTTTATTGTTTTTATACTTGTTACTTGTTATTACATTGGCCGAAAGTAGAAAATGGAAAAGTATTTATGTATGCATTTTTGGTGTAAAATCAAAAGCAGTACGTAGTAAGCAATGGCTGGGAATTGTGGAAAGGTAGAGAAGCAAATTGTCTGTGGAAGAGCTGAAAAAGATGGATAAATAGTAAACAGAAAACAGTAAACAGTCATCAATCCGAGTCTGCTTTTACTCTGTTGTACTTGATGTTTGATGCATGATGCATGAATGATATGTGTAATATTATACCTTGGGTTATGCGTTATGCGTCATGTGTGTAATCTCGGATCTGGGATAACCACCTTTTAACTGTAAGGAACAGGCTGACTTTTAGGAGTTTTTCAACTCAAATGACAAGTCTGCTGGTGCATTCTTTTTGCTGGACCCTTCTTCTTCTTTTTCTTCTTCTTTAAGAATTTCCCACGGATGTGTATTTAGTATCTACAGTATCTAGTAAAGTAAGGTTATGATACTTGCTCTGCTTCTTTCTCCACTCTCAATTCTATGTACATTATCTATTCTTCTAATTAGATACATAAAACAACGGACCACAGAGTCAAAACAAAGTAAAACAGTCTGATTTTTAGTTGTGAGTTTTGACTCATCAAAGTAGATTAAAGTATAGAATTGTTAAAAATCCACGATTCACCGTTCATCAATCATATGCTTGGATACCGGACACTTGAAATGGAACATTTGTTCATTTTTTCGCGATTCACAATGGAGCAAAAAAGGAGGAAATATGATATTTTGAACGACCTTAATTTGCATATCAAAGTGGAAATTTAATTATATAAAAAATCATGAAATACTTGGTAAAATGTTTCAAATACCGAGTACCTGAAACTTGGAAATATTGAGAATAGGGAATGGAGAATCCAAAATCCAGAGGAAGTTGAGAAAACATCTTCCTTTCATTAGTGTTCAAACGGCTCAGCTAACTGACTAACTCAATTCAAAATTCAAAGGAAAAGGGCGTTCTGCATTCTCAAGTTTGTACAATTACGAAATAGAGAACCTAGAATATACATATTTTGTACACCTCAACCCTCAACCCTCAACTTGCTCTAATTCTTAAAAAAAGGGTAAAAAGGGTTATAAAAAGCAACATCTTCATGTTGATTGTTGATATATTGACTACACATAAACTGTAAAATGAAACGTTAAAACTAAAAAAAATAACGACTAACAACTAAACTCATTGTTTGTTCTGCACCGATTTCATCTCATTCATTCATTCATTCATTCATTTTTCAACCGACAATGACAATGACAATAAACCGGCTCAACGGCAGAACTAGATACATAGAAACTACCTTCCGGTGGGTCTTTTGTCTTTTGACTTTTGACTCAACACGAACCCCATTCACCATTCCCCATCATTTACATAGGTGTATCTGTATTCTATATTCTATATTCTATATTATACACGTTCATTCCTTGTGATTGTTCTACCGCTGGACCATGAATTACTCAATTACAGCCAAAGCTTGAAGACAGAGGAAAAGAGGGGAAGAGAAGCTTGTGCGTGTAGATTTATCTACATCATACATAATATATCGTAGATGGTGGATGGTAGATAAAGAATTAAGATACTTTGTATGTGAAAATATCGGATGTTGGATTCGGTATTTAGCATTTAGTGTTTAGTTGGTCGATTTGCAACATACCTTTTACTTTTACTTTTTACTTTTGCTGTTTACGGTTAACAGTTTACACATCCGTGGAGCGAGGCAGGTACTTTTCCATGACTTCCCTGTAGTTGAAGGAGTCACTCACTTGTCATCAGTCATCAGTGTGGAGTGTGGAGTCAAAAAGCCAGAGCACAGACATATTAACAAGTGTAATACACACTGCATTCTGTATTCTGTATTCTGTACCACAGTTGGATAACCTAAACTCTAAACTCCAAACTGAGACAGGATAAGACAAGTGGAGAAAAATCATGTGTAGAAAGAAAGAGAGAAAAGACAGGGAAGATTTTGCATAAGGGACACACACGCATTTACACGTATGTAGAAAGAGACAGAGAGAGAGAAAGAGAGAGAGAGAACATGGAACTTAAAACGCAATGTGTATAGTGTATAGTGTATGTTGTATGTTGCATGGAGCATGGAGCAAACAAACAGGATGTAAAGTGATGAATGAATGGAGTTAAAGATTAAGAAGTTGCAACGACTTTTGTTGCCTCCTTTTTTTTCATTTCCGTTTCCTATTTTTTCCCTCAAGGGTTTTGTCATGGACAATAACATTGCTTCATTCTCTCTCTCTTTTTCTTTCTCTTTCTCTCACTCATCCTTCATCGTGCTCCTCATGAATGAAAATGAAAATGAAAACTATCCTGTGAGTAATAATAATGATGATAATAATAGTAATGTATTTTGGATTGTAGTAAATATCGTACTACGAACTACGACTCACTCAACTCGTTCTCCTTTTATCAATGACTACTTGTTTAAATAGTGCGTACATCGTACATATATACAAAAGGAGTTAACAGAAGCTTTAATGCACATACATATTACATATCCTCTACTCCGCTCATTGTACTCAATACTCAGTAAGTTTTAAGCCAGCACAAATATATAAAATATAAATGCTTGCATAACCACGTGACTATTCTTCATTCGTACTTTTTTGTAGATGTGTTTTAAATCGTATACACTTTGTGTGCTGTTGGTTGTGTAATTTTTACATGGTACATTGTGGACATGTGACTATACACTGTACACCGTACACCTGTTATTTTATTTATTTTTTCTTTTTCATTTAGAATTCAACTCATGCTATTTTAAATGCTAAATTTGTATGTGTGTATGTAGTACATTAAGAGTTAAGAGCAAAGAGATTTGGTAGAAAATAGTTCCATTTAAAAATAAATGTACGTGAGACGGTGTGGGACAAATACATAATATATATAATATATATGCATTTGTTTCAGTCATCAGTGCTGATATTCCTTATTTAAAAAGGCTTTTCTTTCCGCCTTGAAAAGTTTACTTTTAAACGTAATCTGTGGACTCTTGATTCTGTACGCTGGACTGCGATTTAAATAAATCCATTCACATATGTTACACCTCACAACTTGAGAATTAAGAGTTACCCAGCCAGTTTTTGTACCAGTTTCTACTCTCTACCGGTAATTTCCCACTTCCTTTAAATCAGGTTCTCCGTTCTACGATACAAAATTATATTCCTAGTAGTAAAGTAGTAAATATGGAATAGATCATCCTGTATTATCAATATTTTCATTTTCAATACCCGCATAAATTATAAAATGCTAATCAAAAATTAAAAGGGATCAAGCTAACTCTACATTCTACATCAGTGAAAGTTGTAGAAATAGTAGAGCAACAGTAAACAGTCGTGTTTGTAACTCG
>JABASP010000986.1:0-36404 GCA_019776565.1 Sminthurinus signatus | reverse complement strand
AAAGCAGAAAATTATGCTCGTATGATGCAAACTAATGATATTCCATCGGATTGTGAATTTGATCGTATGGACATGATTCAGTCCACTTGGTATTATATTCGTGTTCATCTTTGAAATGTAAGTACAAAAAATAAGTATATTATTTTCCTATTGAATTCATGTGTTCATAAGTTAGCAGAGAAACAGAGAAGCAGAGAAACATGATTCTAGATTCTATTCCTATGAGATGACACAAAACATGGACCGTTTTCATCCGCAGCTGGATATACTATGGATAAGACACACACGCACATAATACGTACACACAGTGTATAGCGAATCGCTATACTATATAGCATAGGCTATGATGAAAGTGTGTGTGTGGGGATCCTTGAACTTTTGACCAGGATTTGAGTAGCAGAATCCAGAATCCAGAATCCAGAATTCAAAAGCATTTACTTTTTCTGTTTTATTTCTTCGTTTTAAAATGAAAATGGTAAATTGTGTGTGTATCTTTTTGATACTGGTTTGTATAGTGCAGTATTCAAAAGGTACTTTAAACGTTCTGTACGTTTTTTCCCCCTATTTCATATAGATACAAAATATTTGTATGCATGCTCTAAATTCTAAAGTCTAAATACGTACATATTTTCTCTGTATTTTAGCTACATGTCCTTTCACAGAAAATTGTGTAAAGTGTAGTGCACAACCAGAATGCACATTTTTCGTCTTTCGTTCTACCCTGACACTTTGTCTTTCTCATGAGGGCCAAATTCCCGACGACGAACATCTGTCTATTGCAGTGAAATGGTCGTCTCAATGTCACTTCTTGGGTATGATTCTATACATATTATGTACAATACAGAGTATGGAGTATGGAGTATGGACTATTTTCAATATGTATATCGGTTTTAATGCGGTGTAGAGTGTAGAGTGTAGAATGTATAAAATATAAACTTGATTTATAATCATGTGTGCATTTGGGTCTATTTTCTCAGAATCTATGCCTGATGTATCCGAGACGAGTACTTTGAAAAGTTTTGAGGGTGAGTCTATTTCGTCGATATACACACTTATTTATATACAGTATATGATGTGTGTATTGTATATTCTATATTCTACAGTCTACAGTCTACAGTCTACAAAATCTAAATTCAATGTCTCTCTTTGCCTTGGTATTATAGGAGGGGATGAAAAGTATAGTAATACCAGTATTACTAATACCAATCATACATCTATAGAGAGGGAAGAATATGAACATGAACAAGAACAGGAACAAGAACAAGAACAGGAACAAGAACAAGAACAACCTTCCTCTTTTTGGACTTGGGAGAATGTTCTGAGTTTGGTTGGGGGGATTATCGGCCTTTTAAGCTTATTCACGACTATTTATAAGTGCATTGTCAAATGTTCTAAGCATAGAAGTGAAATTCAACATCAACGTTTTGACTCACGAGAGAAATTATATCCATGTTAAAATACATGGATAGATGAATTATATATGTATTGTGTGTGGAGAAAATGTTTGAATAAATAACACATGTCATAATAAAATATATATATACTAGTTTTTGAATTCGTTTATCCATATGTACATGCATGTCTGATTATGAATCTAATAATTATTGTTGATAATACATAGTTTACAGCGTCGTTTATATTGATTTTCGAAAAATCGATAAAAAACGACACTGAACTCGTCGTTTATCGATCAATATTTAAGGGCATGCTGATTGAACAACAACACTTACTACTTGCCTGCTAAATTCCAAAGAATAATAATTCCAAATAAAGAATTACGAAGGGTTTTCAGTGTTTTCATGTAAATACCATGTGTTCATCAAATTTACATACAAATGAGTGCCGAGAGGGCCGATATTTTTTTAAAAACTATTTACAATAAAGAAAGTGAAAAGTGAAAAACCATCTAAAATCCAAAAGTACTAAATTCCCCCAAAATATGTAAGCTGAAAGATTTGTGTGTCAAAAAGTGAAAATTAAGACAAATGTAAGAGATTTTTCTCTGTGTGTGGACCTAGTTTTGAGAAAAAAATAGTGACATAATTTAAATGTTTTTATATGATTTGTATGTATTTATTGATGTGTATTGAGTATTGAGTACAGAATTTTATATTTTCTACCTTCTACAACTTGGATTAAATGTAAAACATAACAACATCTATTTTAAATCAATCTTTTATCAATGTGAATTTATGAATGAATAAAATATAAAAATTAAAATCCAAGTCATTTTCTGGTCTTGGCAAAAAAAATACACAGTCGTCATTATTTGTGTCAGACTTTGTGCATAGGTAATACATAATACATAAATAATCAATGTGAAATTTGCATAACACACAAGAACGGAAACATGATACACATTCCAATCTTTTATGTAATCACTGGAAAAGTATTATGTAAGTACTGACTAATATATTTATCATTCCTTTATTCTTTATTCCTGATCAAAGATCAAAGACCAAAACGAAAATTGACCAAGGAATTTGTGCAGTGACTCATAAGGCGGTCTGTGGTTTCATTTTCAAATTTCTAAGGATTCTGTAAATTCTAAGCTCTCTCAGCTGATTTTAGTTTTTACTCTGCTATTTTTTTATAGCATAAATAATATTGTTTTAAAATGTGAATTTTCCTAGTTTTATCAGTTTGGTTTTAGTACTTTACAAACTTTTGTTGCAAATAGTTATTTGTGGTTATTATCAGTCAGTGTTTTAAAAAAAGTGTCAAATTTTGAAACGCATCATTTGTCTTTTGTTTGTCATTGACATTATTTGTGTGTGTGTAGTTTGTTTGTTTAGTACATGTAAAAAATAAATGATTCATAATATGTGTGAGGTGTGAGGAATATTTATTAATTATTACAATAAATTATACAGTATAATTATTAATTATTATAACAGTATTATCATTTGCAAAGCAAGTAAAACCAGGAAATAGGTTAATATGGTTTAGAGTTTAAATGTGTTATAGAGGAAAAGTATAGAAACAGAAGAAGAAGTAGACAACACATAACACATTAAGTACATAGTCAAAGTGTGAAAACTCTTTAAATAGATTGGACATAAGACATAATCAACATGGCAATTGGATTTGATAATGACTCTAATAATCCTCCTCTTCTGCAAGGAGTAACATCAAGAACGTCACCTCTAGATTTAATTATTTCAGACAATTCTATTAATTCCACAAGTAATTCCGAAAATGGAGATTTCCTGTGGCCTGTACCATACAATAGACTCACAATTATTGGAAGGGTATATATTATATATACTAAATTATACAAATTATAAATTGTCCATTATCATAACTCTTAGTATTTAAAATGTTTCATACATCTTCATAGAACAGAACATATTAAATTGTATTTTTAACCTGTGAATGTTGTCTTTTTGTATTCATTTTAGATCCGAAATTGGAGTTCACTTACAAAACTTGAAATTACTTTATTCATTACGACAGTGTTGGCTTTAGTCATTTGTCTTAGTTTTTCTACACTGTCATTTGTTGACGGGGATCCTCAAGAAGTTGTATTTTCTCTTCTTGTCATAGTTGAAACCCGTAAGTTTAAAGTTTCATGAAATAAATATACATAAATATCTATAATATTCATTCGTTTTAAAGATTGTTCTGTACTATATGATACATGATAGTATTTTAACAACAACAGTTGTTATATTATTGACATTTGTTTTTATTTTCCTGTTTTTTTTTAGTTTTCGTACTACTTTATCTTGTTCATGGAGTATTGATTGAAGAACCATTTGAATTATTGGCACTTGGTATTTCTCTCGTTCTTCTTTCTATTCTGTTCATTGTCAACTATGTCACAGATATATCACAAACCCTACCTAAAGAATATATTGTTCGAACGGTAATAAGTAATAAATTTAAAATTAAATATTAAAGCTACACATTCAAAATATTATAATCCATGTATCAAAATATCTCTCGTGTTGGTTTAATTTTAGTAATAATTATTCATGTGATGTTTTGTCTTCCCTTAATAAATAGGTGATTGCATTTTTGGCTGCAAGTTTTACAATGACAACATTCGTAATCGCCCTAGTTTTGTCCTGGCGATATTGGACAAGTGGAAATTTAGTCTTCAAGATAGTTGGTGGAGATATGAAGTTTCAAAGAATGTGCAGATTACTTTTCATGGCTCAATCACTACTTGCATTTGATGCACAATGGACACTCCTGAGTTTGATTCTAGTTGTTCAACAAGGATTTAATAATATAACAAATGAACAGCTACTCCTACTTTGTGCCGGTTCTGCTCTAATTGGAATATGGTTATTTATTGGATATGTTGCCGTAAGTATAACATTTTAATTAAATGTGTATACTCGATATAGCTTATATTATTAATTATTATGCATCATTTAAATAACAAATTAATTATATGAATTATTTATGCATCATAATTAATTAAATTTCAACATATTATTCATTATTATTTATTATTTATTACAGATGCGCCTTGAAAGTTATTATTTGACTTGGTTATTTGTGGGAACGAGTTTATTCCAACCCTTATACATTATATACCTGCTTGTTGTGTCAATGATCAAGATATTTAATTATAACCTACTTAGTCTTAGTATGCTCATTTCCGCATCCGTCTGTCTCTTATCTCACTTCAGTCTTATTGCCATCTTAGTCTCTGTCTCCTCCAACTACGGCAAAGGCCTAGCAGAAAAAGTGTATGGAATACAATCTGAAGCGATTCCTGTACAAGAGTCTCCTCAAACTCTTAATGATGAAAGAAATGAAAATGAGCCTTTACTTGGAGATGGACCATCCTCATCATCCGGTTCTAGACGAAATTATGCCAGTATTAGTACTACAAATGAAGTAGAAAATGACGTTGATGGCATTTATCCAGCCTAGTTTACTTAATATAAAAAATATTAAAGATAGTTTATATTAAAAAAGATTGTCTTCCTACTACTTCCAATGGTTGATATCATGCGCCAATCAGCCAATATATTTTAGTCACTAAATAATCTGTATAATCTGCAAGTAAGATTTAAATATAAGATTTCGTTATTTTCATCTTACAATGATGAATAATTTTCCACGTGATTATTCGTAAAATGAGAAATGAGATAGGGGTTTTTAACTAAAGTTTTAATAAAAGAATATTTAATATTTCTAACATTAAAGCATTTTTTTACGTCTTACGTTGCGTTGCGTGATATAAGTATATATTATATATTTACTATTTTCAAGAGAAAAATCTAATCAAAGAGAAAAAAAGGTTTAAAAAATCTTTCTAGTTTTTTGTATTACTTACAATTTATAATTTATAATACATGATATGATTTATTTTGTGCTATGCTGTGCTTACTTATTATTGACTCTGTACTCTGTATGTATTATTTATATTATATTATTATTATGTATTGCTTAAGGAATGTGTAACGTGTGTCCATTTTTTGCTGTTATACTAAACCAGTGTATTATTATCATGGTATTATAAGTTTAAGTGAATATAATATACGTCCTAACGTCTTTGTATTATGAAGTAAGTATATTGCATTATATTATGTAAATAACTGAAAAAAGTTATTATGACTTATGTTATATTTTTACACTATTTTATGCAGGTATTTTCATCTTATGTACAATATTTCATATCAAATATCAAACATAAAATGCCAAATTTTGCATTTTTGAAATATTTAAAGGTCTAAAAATGTTATACATTATCTAAATGGAGAATGTAAATAATTGTGTATATACGTTTAAAAACCTGATGATAATAAGTACTGATAGGTAAATACGCAGGGAAAGACTGTTTTTTCTAAGAAAAAAATAAATACTGTTTTTATTATATTAATTTAAAATTCTACTACATAATATTGGCTATTTGTTCATACTTCATAAAATAACGTTTTGACCTCGAGATGATGAATCTCTCGTCGTTGTTATAGGACGACCAAAAATGAAACAAAGGTGTTTTGAGATTTGAGATGAAGAATATTATAATATTTTGATTTTCGGTTTTATATATTATAGCTCATGTATCATTTGTAATTTGTAGCATTATTTACACACATCATTCATAGTTGATAGAATAGAATAAAATATAGATCTCAAATTTCAAAATGGATAGAAGGTTAGAAAAGAAAATTTTAACTGAAAGTCGATATCCTACAAATACAAAAGTCCTTGTCAAAATCTCAGAAGTAAATGGTTGTTTGAAAAATTTAATGCACGAGTCTGAAGACTGTATTTTCGTCAGAGTTGTAAGAATTGGACCGAACGTGTCAAATCGTGTATGTATTACATAAACTCATTCCCCTTTTACAACTATTATACACATCATCAATCACCATAATACATAATATTGCTCAACAAATAATTATTTTCCCCTTGTTTTACTTTAGAAACGTGTACAACCTGGTGCACTTGTCGTGATTAACTCAAAAGCTGGTGAAAAATTGGAAGTTTTATCAAGAACTGAAAATCATGAATATCGAATGATTACAGAATCTCAAATTTTAGGATATGCAGACTTTTAAAATAATCTACTTTTGACATTTGACGTCTTTACTACCTGGTCAAACGTATTCAAACTATTAGTCAAAATATTTCGCTACTGTACATGATATCATGAATAAACTATGCACGTATAAAATATAAAAAGCAATGAAGAGCATCTACAAATATAAAACATCATAATGTAATATAAAATACTATATCTGCATAATATATATTAAACCAAGTAGTGTAGTGGTGAATGATAAAAAATATCGATACATGCTTTATTTATAGTCACATCTATTTATCGTTCACAATATTATTTGTTGTAGAACTTTTCTATTGTTTCTATTGTTGTACATTGTACATGGTAAAAAACTGAATATTGAAATGACATATTAAATGTTTTATTCAAGTTTTAGTAGTACTCTTTCTAATGGACGTATTCAAGTGATCAAAAAATGGGATACTGGTTATGAAGAGTCCACATCAGTACAAGTGTGTGGAAAATAATAATAAATAATAATAATAATTGGTATCCTATAAACTAGTAGAACTCATAATATATCATTCATCAATAGCTTTATCAATAGCTCATCATAGAACAAAAATCCTATCAAATACAACTATTTATAAATACTTAATTTAATACTAATAATAATAATAATTATTATTATTTACGATATATTTAAAATTTAAAATACTTAAATGCTTCAAATATGCCACTTTATGGTAAAAAAATACCACATTACATTAAAAGAAAATGGCAATCAAAGACTAACATAATAATTATTGTATACTTTATATTTTATACATAAGCATTTAGTATTACAGTTTACGGAGCGGAAGGAGAAGAAGAAGACAAAATTGGTCCAGAATCTAGCTCTGCGATAACGTCTCTGTAGATTTTTTCCAATGTTTTTAGTCTTGGAAGAGTAGTCTAAAACAAAAGGATTCATAATTCATAATCATTATTCGTTATTGTACATGAGAGAACCAAAACATGAATGTAATTTATGACATGTTTTGTAAAGTTAAAAAAAAGGGTTCTTACTTTAAATACGGGGATAATTACATTCCCAGTAGAACTAGGAGTATGAAGCACGACAGCCAAATACGTAATTACTCGTTGCTGCATGAAAAAGATATACATATTATATACTATAATATAGTATATTATACAATTAAATATTAAATATTAAATCATATACACATACCATTTTGATAGTTTCATTGATGATGATGGCTTTAATATTAGTCAAAGGGATAAGCTGAGCAGACAGAATTCGTCCAAAAACAGATTCATCCATTATTTGTAAGCCCACATTTGGTAGAATCAGCAACTTTTCTATAAAAATCAGCATTATATTATTGAATTATTAGAGATTAAGTACATGAAGATTACAATATGTTATTATGCAAGTAAACGTTGTACAAATTCAATTAAAAATCTTACCAGCATGAACACGTTTTTGTACTCTTTTATAAAGAGATATGAGAGATAAAATCATTGCCAGAATGAAAAAAGTACAGTCATATTTATGTAACAGTCGGAAGTACAAAAATGAAATGAGGACGATGATGAGCATGGTAAGTAAAAGAAGATCTCCAATTGTCATTCTTTGACGTCCACCATTTCGTCCACATTTATTTATATTAAATTCACGTACACAAATTGTTCTTTTCTTATCCTGTGAACTATTATTATCAACAACATCATGTTGATGATTACTACTTTTGGATAGTTTTAATATAGACTCAACTTTTGTATGTATCACAGTATTTTCATCCCGAAACCAGGATCCTCGTCCACTATCATTCTTGTACAACAATGAGGCAACTAATTTATTATCTACAGCATTAAGATGATGATGATTATTTGTATTGTTATTAATACTCTTTTTTAAAGTTGACTTATGATTACTAGTTTTATTGATGGTGGTTTTTTCATTCTGAATTTCCCATGGATAAATTCCTGACCATGAACTAAATGAAACTTGGATCTCCTCCCCATGAATGTTGAGTTCTTTATAATGTTCATCCTCACTAACTAATGGACCAATTTTTAATAATCGTTTATGACACAAGTTCACTAGTAAATAAAAACACTAATAATTGAATCACTAAAATCACTGTTGACTTTTTATTATTATTTTTTTTTGATCCCGATATTTTTGAATTGCTCGATTTGCCGCAATATCAAAAAAACTCTTTTCGGTGGTCTTTTTGAAAATTCACGTGCTCGGATTTTTTTGTAAAATTTTAATTATTTTGATCAGTTAAAACTAACACATTTAAAGTGCAAGTTGTTAAAAATCCTTTAAAAATGCCAAAAATAAAACATTTAGTTGTTGATACAAATGCATTCATCAAGAACGTTCAACTTCAGGTACACTTTTTTTAAATAGCAATTTGGCATACTCGTTTTCTGTTTATTTTATAAAATGTATCGGCATATTTATTTAAGTAAAATGGTCACAATAATATTTTGTTTCTTATATATTTTTAGGAAATGGGTGAAGTAATGTACACGGTACGAAATGTACTTGATGAAATCCGTGATCGACAAACTCGAGCTCGATTGGAATGTTTACCTTATCAATTAGAAATCCGTCAACCAACAGAAGAGAGTATAGCTCTAGGTATGAACTATGAAACATGAACTATAAGCACATATAAATTATGTTTTATACTCAAACATTTAGTACTTTGTGCATAATAATTATTACAGTAAAATTCCCATTATAATGTTTTTAAATATGTTATTTTATAGTTACAAAGTTTAGTAAAGCAACTGGAGATTATGCAGCTTTATCTAAGGCAGATATTTTAGTCATGGCTTTGGCTCATACACTTCATTTGGAACATGCAGTTGACATCCCACTTCGTACTGAACCTTTGAAGAATAATGATCAAGTTGTTACATTTGATAAGGATAAATCTTCTGCAGCTGACAATAAAATCCTTGGGTTTGTTCAAGTTCGTAGAAAGAAAAAGAATAAAAATACAAATAATACAAGTGATAATGAGGATGAAGAGGAAAAAGAAGAAGATAAAAATGTAGAAGAAGAAGAAGATGAGAATGAAAATGAGGACGATGAGGAAGATGATGATGGTAGTGAAGATAGTGAAGATGACGATGAAGGTTGGATAACATCCAGTAACTATAAATCTGAACTTCATTGTGATGAAACTACAACCATTGTTGGATGCTATACATCAGATTTTGCTATGCAGGTTAATGTTCATTTGTTTTGAAAAATGTACTATTTTGTGTTTGAAAGTCATTGATCAAGAACACATATTATATACATTTGTTTTAATTATCATTCAATGTATTTTCCTGTTTTTTGTTTTGTATATTATAGAATACTTTATTAAGTATAGGATTAGAAATCATTTCTCCTGATGGTCAACGAGTAAAAAATATAAAAACTTGGACACTTCGTTGTTACGGATGTTTTAAACTTGTTAATGATTTGGATAAAAAGTTTTGTCCTCGATGTGGAAATGCAACTCTTAAACGTGTTTCTGTAACCGTGGATGAGAATGGTGTAAAGAAAATTCATTTGAATCCTAAAGTAAAAATTACAAGTCGAGGGAAAAGATTTCCATTACCACCACCAAAAGGTGGCAAACATGTTGTGGAACCTATACTTTGTGCTGATCAAAAAATTTGTCTGGATAAACAAACTAAGGCTAATAGAAGAATTAATGATGTATTTAGAGATGATCTTGTGGCAGGTGAGTTTTTACACTTTATTGGAAAATATATTATGATTTATTGTTTGGTTTGTAGTTCTTTTAGTAATTAGATTAGATTTTGATTTAATTTTTTTTGATGACTTTTAATTTGTAATTATGATTATTATTCTTGTTTTATGTTTTATATTTGATGGTTTCTTTGAACAAAACTAATGATGTGTCATTATGTGATTTTTGATACAGGTACAAGTCCATTTTTAATGAAGGACGTCAATAGTCGTTCAGCATTCCTTCATCATAGTACCAAATATTGGGAGAGAAAAAATCCAAATGCTTCCCATAAATAATAATGAAGATGTTTTATGGACAAAAAAACTATCGTATGTGTACATATTATATTATACTTACTTACTTTTTTTTGTAATAGTGAAATTTAATTCTACCATAAAACATGAAACATACCATACATTTGTATATTATGTATTATGGTAAAATTTAAAAATGATGTATATTGTACATTTTTCTCGTACAGAAAATACTATTAATTTACTTTTTCTTTTTATGCTGTTGTCTCATATTAGAGACTCGCAATCGATTCAAAGTATTTTTTATTACATTGCTATTATATTGAACACTGAATGTAATAATAATATACAATAAACACATCTTCTATTTCGAATACCAAACGTAAGTAATCATATATTTGATTTGTTGTCCAAAACAAACAAATTATTATTATACTATCATTATCAAAAGAATAAAATCAAAATCGCAACAAACGACATTCAATAACGAAAATATAATAATTTACAATAAAAAATAAATTAGAAAAACTTGGTCCACTAATTTAAAAAATCATAATGAAGATTGTGTATGAAATATGTTTTTCAGAGGAGTAAACAAATAGATCCAGAAAAATATCCACTTCGTAAAAAATTGATATAAGGTTTTGGAGTTCTTCTTTTCTTTT
Organism: Sminthurinus signatus; assembly: GCA_019776565.1. Classification (NCBI taxonomy): domain Eukaryota; kingdom Metazoa; phylum Arthropoda; class Collembola; order Symphypleona; family Katiannidae; genus Sminthurinus; species Sminthurinus signatus. The sequence continues at coordinate 25,243 of JABASP010000986.1, read as the reverse complement.
TTTTTTTTACTTATAATGCTTGCTCTACTGAGGATTCATGTTCATGTCCAGCATATAACCCAGCTTTAAATTGACAGTAAAACCCAATGGAACAAATAGCAAAGTATGTAAACATTGTGATGATCAACAAGTAAATAAACATTCCAGCTATTAGTTTCCAGTCATGAGTTGCCTCAGCCACCTCAAATACTGTGTTTAAATATTTTAGATAGTAAAGATAGATAAGATTTTAGATATTTTAAATGGTAAATTTTTAAGTATGATAAAGTAAAACATAAGAAATATTAGTATTTTTTCATGCAACTTTGAGAATTTACCCATTAGCACAATGACTAGACAGACAGCGATGGATGAATTAACAGCTTGTACTATACATAAACACGGAATATACTGTGAAAAAAATAATAATCATTATTATTAATCATTATTATTGAAAATGGAAGTATTTATTTTCTAAAGTTATTAACATATTTTATAGACTTACACACTGAGCACCAATTAATTGTAAAAGCCCCGTGAATATCCCAATAATCAAAATTACATTGAGTCCACTCTTCTCCAAAACTATGTGTAATTTTTTGAAAATATATAGCTCAAGTTAAAATGTGTACAAATTTATAAAGGTGCAAAAAATGTAGATGACATAGGATTTACAGTATTTGAAACTTACTGTGTAATGAGTCAGGATCTTTGAAGTTTTTATCATCTTCCTCCAGATGAAGTAAAAAATTGATTCGATTAACATACAAAGAATTCGTAACAATGATCCCAATCACGCTAAAACCCTTTGAACAAAATAAGAAAAAATAATAATGTATTTAAAAATTTTGGAATTTAGGATTTAGTAAAAAATGATTTCGATTTTTGATTTAACTTCAATTTGGTATTATGTATTAAGTATATACCGCTAAAAATAATCCACATGCTTTACACCATGTTCTCAATAGGATTTTTCCACGACAGGTACAACAAGGATTGAATCCACGAGAACAGCGACCTTCAGTTATGACTGCTTTCTCCGGTTTTGATTCATCATCATCAAAAAGCTGTTTATTATCAGGAAATTCGTCAACGGAAGTTATTTTACGAATATCTGTGAAATCACTTTTCTGTTGTTCATCTTGCTTTCCTTCGCCATTGTCATCATCACTCAATTCTCTGGGCAAGTCATCCTCATCATCTTCTACATCAACTTTCCCTGTAGATTTCCTTAATACTTTACTTGATCTCTTACGAACTTTGGATTTTTTTCGTTCCACCACAATCCCATTACTCAGACTCTTGGTCTTTGAACGTCGACCTGTTTTGGATTTTTTAGACTTATCCTGTTTAATTTCTGGTGCTTCACCAGAATTTTCACCACTATTTGCCCGAACAAAAACAGTTATTGTTGACCTCTTCTTTTTTGATAAGGAGCTACTCCTCTTTGCAGAAGCTGGTGGTGGGTCTACCGAAGTTCTACTTGTAGATGGTTTCATCTTCTATGATTAATTTGTATTTAGTATTTACAGTGTCATACATTCATACAAAATTTAACCCTTATCATCATCGCATTCTTTTGATAACTTCTTTAGAACCTTTTGAATCTCCATTGTTTTATTTATTAGCTAGAATAGTTACACATGAAGTGTAGAGAAAAATTGGCTTTATTCGCCCCATTAAAATTCAACCATGTCAGTCATTTATATGAGAATGATGATGGCAACATTATATACCGGAAACCGGAAGTGATCATCAGGAGCTTCTGCAGGTCCCTGCAGAGCCTTGATGGTGTATTAACCGAAAAAAGTCAAACGAAAAGAGAGAAGAGAGAAGAGCAGAGTACAAATACAAAATACAAAACACAAATATAGGCTGAAAAGAGAAAGCAGTAAAAAGTAAAAAAAGTCACAAGCCAACTTTATAAAACCTTTTAGAGTTTAGCAGTCCCGGTTACTGCATAGCAAAATACGGCAATGCCTTGTTTAGAGTATTATATTTGTATTTACTATAGCGATGAATGATTGATGATTGATGAAAAATGCACATAGGTACATGTGTGTACATTGTATAAAATCTCCAATCTCCAATAAAGTCCAAAAATACATGATTATATTTGTATCCAACGATGAGTGCAAAAATTTTAGGTACATTGATGAAAAAACTTTACCCTTATGATATGCTCTATTTTACTGTGTTGACTACTTTTTATTTACATGTTTTTGGTAAACTTCATCACAAAAATTAAATTGTAAACTTCTAGAACACTCTCAAAAACCTCAACGATATGCTTGTCTCATCTCATTTCTCAGCGTGGAGTTTCCATTAAAAAATTAACCAAACACTTGAACTCTTTCACATTTTCATGAGGAGCACTTTGAAATTGAGTCAGTAGCTCCATAATGCGAGCATATAAAATATCTCGACTATTCGTCAGTGATTTAATATGATTATCTACTTTTCCTCCACTTGGTTTTATTTGGTATACATTTAAATAGTTGAGATGACTTTGTATTTGAAGATGAGTGTGGTAAAGACTTCCCAATAATATACCAAGGAGATGAGCATTCTTCCCACATTGATTTTGTATTGACGTTGATTTCTGTTGAAAATGGTCCGAGAGGATGAAAACACATTTGAAGGAATTGGCCAAGAGGATTTTCAATGCATTTTCACTGGGAATTAAAAACTGGGATTTCATGTCCAAGGGTCCGTTTCCTACAGGCAGTTTATTAAAGTCCGTGTTTAATGAGTAAAAGTTCTCACAAGCAAATTCTGCAAGTGTGTCCGTCATGATTTCAACAACTTGATTGTTCTTGAGTTGAGCAAGGAAACGAAACCTTGGAAAAAAAGTATGCCGTTTTTAGTTTTGTATTTTTTATGTTGGCATTAATGCCATAATTATTTTTAGAAATTTGAGTTTTTTACATTTCTGTAATGAAAAGGTCACCGACCAATGTCGCAATTTTGTTTCCATTGTGGATTTCTTTTACATTTTCAAAAACACTTGAATTATTGTCTTCCGTGTCTGTAATTGTTTTGTGGATACTTTGTGATAAGTGCAACATTAGTGTAGCTTTACTCAGGTTAATTTCCCTAAACATTAAAAATGAGACAAAAAAGAGAGAAATTAAAACATAATAATACATTGTTTTTTGAAGGAAAATTAGTAATTTAAAATTAGTGCAAAAATAACATAATAATTATTATTTAGAAAAATGTTACAAGTTTTCCACTGTTTTCTCGTCTTTTTCAGGGTGTTGAAATAATTTAGAAGTAAATAGTACAGAAACTGGGACAAACAGATAATTTAAACTGTTCATTTGACTTCCGGTGCCTAGAAAAGATCTACAGGAGGAAAAAGTGATGCCATCAAGTGTCAATGAAAATTTTAAAATTCAACGTTTTGTAGTTTAGTTTTTCAAAAAGATCTTTCGAAAGAATGAACCTCGTAAACGGTTGAACGGGATGATTTAATCCGAGAGATTTAGTCATCATGTTCATAACAAAGGGAAATCTATCGTTGAAAAACTGAAGAAAGTTTGAATCCCTCTTTTGCTGTGCAAAAAAATTTTGCATTTCATCCGAACTGAACTGCAAACGTGAACTGATTTTGAAACATGAATAAAATTCATCTAATATTTTTTCTGAAATTAAAAAGTTCCAAGAACATTTTGGCTTCTGTAAACGTTATAAGTAAAACAGCAATGAGTAAATACCCCGCACTCAAAACAGATTTCCATGGGTTGTTTAAGTCTTCAGTTGACACCGGTCTCATGATACTACGTAAAATCACTGTAAAATTGAAAATTTTAGGCACTCTGTTTTTTACTTTCCAAATACTTGCCATTTCTTGTTCTACCTACTGAATTGTAAAATATTAGCAAATTTTGTCTTGTGTAAAAACAAATGGACAGAAAAATGCTCTGGTCAGGTATGAAATGAAGAATCTCAGCAGAAAATCCCAAAAGAAACTAGAGCATTTAAAATGTCTCCGAGATTCCCATGTCACATGTCAGTTCATGTGTTCATTCATAAACTGCAAAAAATATGACACGTGAACAATGAAAAACACGCGCATACTTTTCTTTTGACATAATAATCTTGGTCATTTCTGACGTGTGACATGTCTCCTTCATCCTTTTCACACCAAAATCAAAAGAATCAACCTTGTCTAGTGTAATGAATGTAATGTGGAACAAAATGGTAATAATAATAATATTGCAGTATTTTGTGTTTTGTCACAAAACATTTTGTGTGAATTGAGATACAAAAAAAGTCTAGAGTCTGTAGACTTTGCACAAAAGGTGAAAATTGTATTATCAAAAATGATGGGAGTACTAGAATTTAAAAAACCAAAGATGCTGATAGTAATAATTAATGCAGCATAAAAAATAAGTACTTTTCCAAAATTCCTCAAAAAAAAATGACAGCTTGGGAATTAAAAAAAAAGCAAAAGGTTAAGAATGGGGTTGGCCTGTAAGTCGGAATCGAAACCCCGACCCGAGTCAGAAATATTGATATTGATATTGGCCGTTCTTGTGAAGTGGAGTTAAAATCCTAGTACTTGTACTCTGTACTCTCTTGTTTTCCCAAAATACAAAATACATAATGTTAATCCGTCAGTACTTAAGTACAGTATGAATAATGAATACAAGAGTACATGCATAATATTCAAAACAGGACAAAACACAAGTTTTTGTAGGTATATGCATTCATGAATATTATGTAAATTGCCCTGTAACTTATACTTATAAAAAAGTCTTTTCATGAAGCTGGAAATAATACCTGGAAACTGAATACTACAAAAGTGTGTCCCCATTATAATATATCAAATATTACATATGAAAAATTGTGTAAAGATACTACACAAGGTAATATTTGAATACGCCACAAAGAAAATACTCAGTTTAAAGTTTAATGATTAACGTTCAAGACTGTTGAAGATTTTTATTGTGATATGATTTGCAATAAATACGAGACACTAACAAAACAAACAAAACAAAAAGATTGTACACATGCAGGAAAAATCAACAAAATGCATTTCATTAACATTTTTAATATTTTAAGTCGTGTTTAAAGTAGTAAAGTATTTTTAAATAAGGGTTTCTCCTTTCTTCAAGCCTTCAAATTTTACATATGGACTCCGTCAGTGGTTTTCTGATAAGAATAAGGCGGTGGGGGGGATACAATGGAATGAGTCGAATTGGAAGGTACAGATGAAGGGCCTGAAGTTTCAAAAAAAAGTAGCATTAAAATATGTAAAATTATTATCATAGCACATAGTAATATGTAACATACAATACACAATCCACACATAAGAATATGACACTCATGTAATTTATATTGTTTTAGATGTACTGAAAAAATGCTATACTTACCCAAAGGGATTTGGCTTATGGGTACAGCAGCTCGAGGTTCTGCCATCACTTTATTAATAAAAAAAATGAAAAAATAAAGTATTACTTATAAAATTACAAAAAAAATGATTTTCCGTTTAAAATTTTATGATTGATTGTGATTAAAATTTCTTTACTTACATTGATAAACAATGGTGGTTGGGGGTCGCGATGAACAGCAAGCTTTACAACAAAGACAACAAAGAACACACGTGCCGACCAAAGCAACAAAGATACAAACTATAGTAATTATCATAGCTCGAGCCACTTTTTCATCATGGTCGTCATCACTGAGTGTTCCCCTATAAAGAAGCAGTAGAAGAAAGAAAAACATGATTAGTAAACTGTTTTGAATTTTGAGAATGTAAAGAAGCAAGCTGACCATCATCATCAGCCTTTCGCCGTATTACATCACAATATATTATAATACATAACATATACAAAGTACAAACAAAAGTTTGTAGTGGTTTATGGTTTATAGTATCTGTAAGATGTAAGATAATCCAGAATCTAAAAATTGATGAATGACGTGTACTACAAGCTATGATGTATAAAATATAACCTATATTTTGTATAATTATTTACTGTTATATACACACATTTAAAAACTTACCAACAACCATTACTATCACAATGACTCGTTTGCACCGGTTTTGCACTCACAGAATGTCCGATCCACACAAGTCCGAGGAAAACGACAAGGAATACATTCGATCTTCTTCTCAATGCCATAATTACTCTAAAACTTCTTCCCAACAAAGGCTATAGAGCTTAGAAATCTAGAAATCGCAAGTCCGGGAGAGAACACAATCAATAATCACAGTGTTCAACAAGAGAGAGTAGTGATGTAAAAAACGGCGTCTTTTCGGTTTTCCCGTTACAGCTACTACTGTTTACTACTAATTACTAAAAGGTCCGAGTTCCGAAAAAATTGTGCGAGAAAAAAGAAAAACCAAGTCAAAATAGAGTTACAATAATTGAACTGAACGGGAAAAACACAAGAAAAGACGCAATAATCTTCCAATATTCCGATAACTAGGTAGACTGGACTATAAAATAAGTTGATACATAATGAATGATGCATAGTAAATATTAAATGTAGCATATTATAGTCCGACAGGCCCGGTGTGAAACACAAAACCTATATGAATAATCATATTACATAATGTATTATCTTTCTACTAGTAATAATAACAGCATGTTATACATTATAATTAAGTTACAACTTGGTAAAATGGTATAACATAATATAACATAATACAGGCACTGCAGTGCACTGAGAAGAAAGATTATTAACTTTGTATCTACTTCTTTATTTCTTTATCTGGATATTTGGGACAAAAATACACTAAACACTTGGACATTTTTACTATATGACAAAAAAAATTAAGTTGAAAGTTGGAACCTTTTTTTCATTTACATGTAAAGTTTCTTTATTCTTTATACGTACAATGTACAATGAGTTTTGGTAGTTCCTTTGAAAATAACAAACATTTTTTTCTTCATGCTCTATGTATAAATATTTTTAGCTTTTTGCTTTTTGTGTTGAAGGTTGAAGAAAAAATAGAAACAAGAAAAAAAGTAAAGTAAAAAATGACGAGTGGGATTGAAAATTGAAAACCGTTTTAAAGACAAACGAAAAATAGTAAATACAAAAAATGATATGCACAGGTAATACATAATACTATTTTGACATTTTAAGCGTAAATATACAAAATAAATGATAAATTATACATGAGAATCTAATACATGAAAGGTGTTATAAACTAAAAACTAAAAATAATGTTTGTATAAAAAAGAAAAAAGGAATGAAATTCTTCATTGGAAACTCAAGACTTGAGACTTAAAACAAAAAATACTTGTGTCATCTGTCAATTGTCATCTTTTATCTTTTATCATTCCAAAGTAAAACCTTTTTGCTTGCACTATTATTCTGTTCATTTTCATAGGTAAAGATTCGACTTTCTTTGTCATTTGCGTCATTAAGGTTGCCATTGACTTTGCTACCTTTAGCTAGACTCTCTGCTTTCCCTCTGTACTGCTCCAAAAGTCCAAAGGTGCACAAGGACATGTATATTTTGAGAATAAAGAAGACGGCGTAGAGTGAAAGTGGAATTGCTGGACGAAGAGCATATAGAGCCAAAATGACAATAAATCCCAGTACGAGTAAAATGATTATTCCATTTACAACCAAATTGAGTGTACACATGTACATTAGTTTCTAAAATACAAAGTACAAAGCAGTAAAAGATTAAAAAATATATGAAAAATTAAAAATCATAAATCATAATAGATGAAAAAAACAGGTGAAATTATTAATTACAAATTGCAAATTACACAAGAAGCAGCGGAAACTTGGAAAATGCCAGTGAGTGCAGTGGCGAGCCAAATGAGAAAAGTGAGGGCATCAGCAAAATCTTGGCCCAAATCTTGAAACTTGATGATTTTCCCTTGATGTCCCGTCATTGTAAAAACGGAGAAGATGCATATTAAACTAATGGCCACACTCTTTAAAGCAAACAAACAAACAAACAAAAAATCAATACAAACTGAACTATTCAAAATTCAACCCGGAATGATTATTAATTATTATTAGATCTAAACATGAAAAAAAGTAGACAATGTTTCATTTATTTGTACCGATTCGACAGCTCCCATGACGTAACAGGAATCCCGAAGAAAACGAGTAGACTTTCGACGACAACAACATGGATTAAAAACGGTTGGGGAAGATTGTGACTCTGGATTCCCATCGTCCTTCAAATTCACGACACTTCCACTTTCAGTCACAATTATCGTACCCTCCAAAACATCTGTTTGGGACTCGCGGAGGTAAAATTGAGAACTTGTCTCTGAATCCGCCGACCCTGTATCTGCATCAGCATAACTCGGAGATGTGTCTGATGCAGTTTTACGTTTTATTCCTGGTTCTTTGTCCTCTCCTTTTTTCCAAGAACCAGAACCGGAACCATTTCCAGTTTCAGTTCCGGATCTGATTGCATCTGATTCTTTAGAATTCTTTTTAACTCGGTCCTTGATCTTTCTTCGTTTCGATGGGATTGCATTTTCATTTTGTTTCTTGGATACCTTTAAACCTTTTTTAGTCTGCTGCGTTTTCGTTTGTGGAAATGGTTCTTGGGGACTTGATGTTGTATCTGGTGGCTCCAGAATCTCCTCGCTCATACTTTAAAACACATGACATGGTCAGCCCAATGTCCATTGTCCATTAAGCATTTTAATCCCTGATCCCTGATTATAGCTTTTATCATTTATGCAGTTTTTCCTGTGCCTGGTGCCTGGTTTTTATTTGTTTTATTTATTTCAGTCTCATTTTTCATTTGTGGTGCTTTTTTGCGTTTGTTTGGTTTTAAAGATTTGTAGACGTTTGTAATTTTACTACTGTTTTGTATTTAGTATCCATGGTGAATTTTCTGTCTGTGCTGTGATGTACATTTAGATAAAATTATATGATTCGCGTTTTTGTGTGGATATTATGAAATTTTCAAACACTTCAGAATACAACAGCGTGGTACACAAAGCAAAAAAAGTACGGAGCCAGTTTAATGTTCAATATTCAAAGCTTTTTAATTTTGAATGGTGAAAGTCCGGCATCAAACTCTCCAAATTTTAATGTACATAATGAATCATAAATTGAAAATTGCTATACATTTTTACAAATAAAATGTGTGATATTGTAAAACAGCTCAAAATATTACATTTTTTACAGTCCAAATTCTAGATTCTAGATTTTATAGATACTTTGTTGATGTAAAAAACGAAGCGTGGATGAATCTTGTGCCTTGAAATCTGAAATTATCCATCACTCACACACACACCTACAAAAATCACAAGAGCACAAAGTACAAATTAGAAAATTTGACAAGTTCTTTGTAAAAACAAACAAAAACAAGTACTTGATTTTCATTTGTGTTTGTGTTATTCTTGAGCTTTGAACTTTGACCACCATAAAAAAAATCTCACCTCCATAAAAGAGTCTCTGACGCATTGTCCAACTTGTAGAAAAGACATGCAGGTCGGATCATTCGCGTCAATGTGATCACCTAGAAACCCGTAAAAGTTAAAACTGGGATTTTTATCCATTTTTTACAGCACTCAAAACACCAAACATCAAACAAATATTTGTTCTTTTTTAAGATTTTGAATGCAGATTGTTTTCATTTTTCATGTTTACCCCGAGTTTTAATGCAGGTGGTGACTAAATCGATGAGGGTTGGTTTGGCAGAGTCGGGTTGAACGACGGTGTTAATGTAGGTCACAATCCGAGACAAAACCACGTGCTTACCATCCTCACTTATCTAGACATAAGACAAAACACACAGGATTCACAATTCACAGTTATACACATGAAATAAGACAACATTATTCACAATCAGTATACAAAGTAAAAAAAAACTCAAAGGTAAACTACACAAAGGTTAAAAGTAAAAAGAAAAACTAGAACTCACAAATCCACGACTTTTAATCATACACATTCCAAAGCATGGGAATTCGGATGTTGGAATTTTCCAAATGGAAGTGCTGTTAGCTGCAGCGAGACATTTTAGAGTATCGCTCATTTGAGTTTGATTATACTTCATGTCATGACCTTGACACTGCATTTCTTCTTGTCCCAAAACTCCATTACAAATGAAGAGACATGTCAAAAGGAAAATCCCCAGAGCATGAAAAAACATGGAAATTGTTTCAGGCATTTTTGACTTATGAAATCTGAACCAATTTTTATAATTTTGGTTAAAAGTTAAAACTGTTCAGTTTTTCAATGCTCAACAAATTCAATGCAGAATGCAGAATCTAAAATCTAAAATCCAAAATTCAGAACCCACTATGAAATTTGATCTCATCCAAAAACTAACTTTGAACTGGTCAGACATTGCACATTTCACACTTGTAAATCACGTGAGTGGCATTGTTCATTGTTGTAAAGAAGTGTGAATAAATAAATAAATTACAAATGTCAGATGTCAGGTTGAAAAATCAAATTAAAAAAAGAATGCAAAAGGCCAAAATCCCGACCTCACACATCCAATTTTCATTTTATTTTTTATTCAATTGAATTGCATCATGCATCACGTGTGTCATGTACCATGTTTAGAAAATAGGAAAAAATGCATCGGTTTTGACTTTTGAGCTTGAGCTTGAGCTACGATACTTTGACGTGACAACTCTCCATTTTGATGAGAGCATATAACACAAAATCCACCGCACGTAGCACGTACTAAATCTAAATGCTTTGTGAAATATAAAATATAATAAAACTTTGTTATTCCAACTTCCAACTCTCCCGTCACAAACGTCAAGAAGCATCAATTAAATATTAAAAAAAGGTATAATTAATTACATTATAATCATGGAAATACCTAATGGACTTTTTTTTTTATAAATTACGAATTATTCATAAAAATGGAGAATGGATATTTCCGACGTGTCTGTGTTAAAAGTTAATAGTAAAAATGCATTTCCGGCCCACCTTGTTATTTTGGCTGGCTCTTCTTTTCATATTTTTTAAAGTAGCAGTGTACAATATGAAAAACGGACGTAGATGCACATAAATAACTATAATACAATAAATACAAAACAAAAACAAAAAAATACACATGAAATAAAAACTAAACATCTGTAAAAAATATATGATACATTAAAAAGCAGTTGCAGAATGAATGAAAATAATTTGTATGACATTCTGCATTTTGTATTTTGCACTCTGCAATAATTATTATTGACACTTGAAATTATGTTCCAGCAATGTAAAAGTCCAAAAACTTGTAGTCGAAGGCATAGAAATCGTCCTGGTATATTGTAATCAGCTTCAAAATCTGCTTGGGATAAACATTAAAATTAAATGAGTTAATACTTACAAGCTTCAACAGTAAAAAATTTATCTGTTATGTGTTGTGTGTATGAGGTACAAATATCTACATAAGAGGCAAGTTCATACAAAAAAACAATATTATGTTAATGTTCTCACATTTTGTCTAGAAATGTTTTTGTAATATTGGTGGATGATTTGGTGAGTTCCCATTTGATTCCGATGTGGCACAATTAAATCTCTTGGAAATCCGAGTCGACTCAAGTGGAATTGAGACATTTCCTCCAAGTCCTCCTGGCGAATGACGTGGTCATAATGAATTGAGCAGAGTCCACATAAACGAGAAATCGGTTGCCAGTGCTCGTCGTATTTCACAGGCTGTTTAAAGTTCAAACAAATTCAATGTAAAAAGAACTCGAATTTTTTCAATTTTTTTGTACACTAATGAAATTATTTTTTTTCTGTTTCTGAATTGTGTATATTATTGTATATTTTTCTGCTTATGGTTTTTACATCCGTGTGTATGATGTATTCCAGGAATTCGTTAAATGTTGGTTCCTTCTTCTTGATTTTTTTCTTATTGTACTTTGGACGGAATTTCCGGTTCATTTGTACTCCGTAATGTCTATTTTAATTTTTAATTGAATCATCAATAATAATTATTACTGATTACAGGAATTTTTTTATGAATTTTAATAAAATAATGAGATAAAAAAACACGAACTGGTAGAAAAACATGCTGTCAAATTTGGCAGATCGATTTTTCAACTTGTCTTCATAGGCACTCACAAGACGGGCAAAAGGATGACGAACCAACAAAATTTTCTTGACTCCCGTTGATTTCAGTGCGGCATCGTACACCTATTTTGTATTTTAAATGAAGGTAAAAAAAGTAAAAAAAAAGAGGTATTTAAAAAGATTAAAAATACTTTTTGATAAAAAATTGCATTACTTTTGGATTTACAGAAGCTTGATATTTTGATCTGAGGATCGTTTGAATTGGTGTCGGTGTCTTATTTTGTCTCAAAGAAATTTGTTCGTCATATGAATTTTGAAATCCATTTTCCTTGAGTACTTGAAGCAGTAGTTTACTCCAAGATGTACTCGCTGCCTATTCAAAGTTCAAAGATAAAATAGAAAAATAATTTTAGTATTTCTAGACACGTTTAATTCTTCTTAATGATAAAAGGTTCAAAAGATATAATCATATTATTTGAAAATGCTTTTACTTTTGGGACTAAACACCACATTTGTTCCAAGTCTTTAATGTAGATGAGATGACTCTTGTGACTGCTCAAATGAGTCGGCATAATTCGACCCACATCAAACTTAATTTTATTTTTATTTTTATCCATTGTTCTATTTCTGTTTGGAATGATATTTTGTAAATCCTGGAGGAGGGCTATCCGTCGATTCATTTTCCCACAGTAATCTTGGATGTGACTCTTGAGACTGGAGATTCTCATGTCCATCAACGCATATTCTCGAGCTCGCTCACCATCAATTTGTACAGTAATTATTGCGCCCAACATCCACAGAGTGAGGAGACTTGCACATGTCACCAGGATCAGGAAGCCTCTCAATACTCGTTTCACTATCGTCGTCATTCTTTTGATTATATTTAAATTCTTAAACTTCTTTTTTCATCAACACTGTACAAAAACTACTCAGTAAAAAGGTTATCAAGATCATTTCTCATTGCAGATTTTATCTGTAGATCTCACACACAAAAATACATTGAAAATTGAAAAACACTGTAATTTAAAACTGAAACTGAATTAATTTTGTCTGATTTTAAAAAATATAAAAGCTTTTTTCCTCTTATTTAACTTTTAGCTGACGACGTTTTGTATTTCGTATTTCGTATGAAATTGAAATTTTTCATCCCTGTTCATTTTGCAAATGTAAAGTTTACCGTTTACAGTTCAATGTTCATTGTTCATCATACATAAATAAATAAATAAATAAATAATACATACACTGCGGATTGTATTTGCTCTGGGCTTCCACTTATTCAGAATTCAGAATTCAGCCCGAGGAAATGCACAATTGCCAAAATAGAGAACAGAGAAAAATGTGCACATTGCACCTCCAAACTCCAAACATGTTTTAATTATAATATTTTAAGGAAGCCCTGGCATGTTTTCTGTCACTTTGCTCTTGTTCCTCGTTGGGCTTTGTACATAAGTATTTACCAAAAATTCTAACATATTTTTCATATTCATGCACATATCTACAGATACAACAGAGAGCGGAGAAAAGCTAAATGGCGATACATACAGATTCCATGTAAATTCTCATTATGCATTCATTTTTATGTGGTGTGCTTCTCATTTCTCATTAATTTGCATAGGAAAAGCATAACTGTCATTCATCATTCATATAGTATATTATGCTAAATAGACTAATAATTAAGGACTGTAAAAAAAATGAAAAATGCACCCGAAAAAAAACTGTTTTAGATCATTCAACCCCTTCTAAAAGTACATGAATTTTCTACTTGTTACTTGTGATGCGATGTATGAATTTTATTATACGAATTATTTTATTTGTCGTTATACTCTTGTGGTTTAAAAGGTACTAAAGTAGAATTCTCTGTATTCTGTATTGAATATGTTTTCATTCTTTTTCCCGTGCGTCAAATGTCAAATATGCGTGTGAACATTATGCAGAAAAAAATACTCAGTTACAAAACATTTGGCATTTGGTTTTATTTTTTATTCGTAAACATACATTATACATGTTTCTCATTTCTCATGAGACAAAAGACGGAGGAAGGTTTTTCTCTTTCCCCTCAGTTTTGTTACGCACAAAGTACAAGTCATAAACCAAAAGTCAAAAACAGTGGAATTACGTCGTGTGATTTTGCTGGTTTTCTGCGTCATAAATCCTAATTTTAAAAATGCACATTCAGATTTTGAATTTTATGTATTTTATGTAAAAGTCCAACACAGTTTTTGTACAAGAATTTAGTTTAAAAGTACTTTTAAAGTTTCATATAAAATAATAATTTGGAATAAGCTGGTGCAAAGTAAAAGTAAAAATTAAACGGGAACAAAATGAATATAAATGCTGATTTTTATTTATTATTTAATATTTAATATAGTTATGAGTTATGAGAAAAATGAAGAGGATTTAAAAGTGGGATTTAGGATAAAAGAAAGCAACACTCTCCACTTGGCTCTTGACTTCCAGGCTGTCTCCATCTTCAGGGACAAAGTCGATGGAGTCGATGGGACTAAGACTGAAACGATGAGCATCCTTCCTGTCCACAAAATCCCTATAAACACTGGGGAAGCTTTCCCTCTCTTCCGAATCATCTTTGATATTGCCATTCTCCAGACTCGCCCTCTCAAATTCTATGGGTGCTTCCGCATCCAGTGGGATTTCCCCAATCAACTCGATCGTCTCCACGATGACTGTCGTGTTGTCCGGGTTTGTGGAATTCTCATTCATCGTTTCATTTAGAGGCAGAAATGGGATTTCCACAGGAATTGGAAGTTCCGTTGTCATTGTTGTTGTTGTATTTACAGGCACAGAAATGGAAATGGGTTCAAGGGGCGTTGAGGTGTTAAAGGTTGAATTTTCAATCGAGTTTGAGATTTGTGTAAGATTAGCGGATTGAGCTTTCATCTTTTCTTCGTGCTCTTTCTCCAGTTGGAGTGTGGTGGAGTTGACGGAATCATCTTGTCTCACCTTCTTTACTTGAGTTTGAGTTTGTGTTAGATTTACAACTTCGGGTTGATGTTCCACTGTAATTCAAAATTCAAATGTTACTTTTTATTTTTTACTTTTTACACATGATGGAAAATTTAAATAATTTGCGCAATATGCTTTTTATTAGATATTATAATTATTTTGCATCATCTTTCAACATTTTACTTACATGCCGTTAAATTTCCCGTTGAATTCAGGTTTGAGGTTGAATTTGCTGTCACGTTTGTCAGAGGAAGGGAAAAACTGGATTGAATTTGAAGCAAAACAACTCCAAGAAAAAGGAGGAAAAATTGCCGATCCATTTTTAGTACTTAATTTATAAAAGTGACACAAAATGAGCTTAATAAACTATTGTGAGTTCTAAAAGCTCTCGTCTAAAACTTGCTAAAAACAAACAAAAAGAAGTAATTATTTGCAAGTTTTGCGTTATAAGTTATAAGTGGAAAATAAATGATGTATAATATGTAAAGTAAACGTCTTAAATTGGTAGTATTCTACAGAGTTTTGTAGTTTTATATTTTACACAAGTCCTACGTGACTTGAGAATCGAGGATCGAGAAGGAAATGGAGAAAACTGAAATGGAGTCAAAATACAAGTGTTGAATGTTGAATGTTGAATATTGAGTATTGAATGGAGTGAGGAAAATAATAAGTGTAATGCGTGATATCTAATTTTCAAAGTGCATGAATCTCTCAAGTCTCAAAGAAATAGAAATTATTATGCTTGAAGAATATTAGAAATCCTACAGCTTTTCATTGTCCTTCTTTTGTACATGTTTGCTTTTCTGGATTCTGGATACAGGCTGCAGAATGAACATCATTAAATCCGAATCAAGCCAGAATTCTCCAAAAATCTCAGATGACTTTTGGCTTGTCACTCGTCAGCTTTAAGTATTCAGTATTCAGAATTATTATTGAGTATTGAGTATAGAGAATTGAGTATAGAGAATTGAGAAGTGAAAGGTTGGAGATAAAAATAATAACAAATTAATTGTATTTCTACTCATTTTCCTCTCCTAATCAACACTCATCTCTCAACTCTCAACTAGTTTCAAAATAGAGTGTTATTTAATTAGTCACGTAAAGGCTCACAACTCAAAACTCACAAGTACTTTTAGATTTTACATTTTACATTAGTCATCTCCACTCTTAATTACGAATTACAACAAATGAGCCGATTGCATGTTTTTTTCCCGTGTGTTGTGTCTTGTGTGACAGAAAGCAGAAAGGCTAATGGGATTTACAAATTATTGAAGAATACTTCCAGAAACCACCTGGAGGCTTCATCATTCGTCATTTGTCATTTGTCATTCGCCATTCGCCGCTTGCTAGTTTATCTCATCTTACCTCCGTGTACATTATACATAATATTATATGCTTTGTTGTTCAAACATGGAAATTTTGTATGAAAAATGAAAATACCAAGTACGAAAACTAAAACACGAACAAAATCCCTACAAATAATTTTAAAGGTGAAATTGATATGCAAAAGGTAATTCGAAAAGATGGTAAATAGACAATGACTTTGCAGTACAGTCTACACAATAATATCATCAATCACCACTCTTCAATTTACCACAAATGTTTTCATTTAGAATTTATAATTTAGAGTGATGACATTAGACTTATTATTGTTTGCATTTTTTCATTCAAAATTTCAATGTAATTTCCAGAAAAACACATAAAATATTTGTATGAAAACTTGGAAATACATTGAAAATTGAAATACAGCTGATGAGCTGTATTTTGCATTTTGTACTCTGTGTACATTTCCTCTATTTTTATAACATGAATATGAAATATGAATATGTTTCAAGTTTCAAGTTGGTGCTTCAGACTTGAGACTCGGATTGATTGATAATTGATAAACAAATATTTTGATATTTTGATGCATTGTGAAAACTCTGTTCCGTTAATCCCTGAACAAACAACAAATATTGCACTCTCTATTCTCTATTGTACTCATTTACCAGCCCCAGTGACGATCATGAATTCATGGCAAAAAGGAAAAAAATGCATTGATTCATTTTTTGTATTTTGTACTTATTTGTGCATAATGCTGTATTTATAAATACTGTATATATTTGAAAGGGAAACATTTTTCTCCTTTGTGTAGTTTAAATAGTTTGTAATCTACAAGAATCGTCACTGATACGTCGAACCTGAAGCTGATATCAATTTGAATATCAATTAGTTACACATTTTTATATAATGATAAATGATAAAGTTACATGTGTTTTGTTTTAGACAGAAAGACAAAAAGTCAGCACTTTTCATGCATTATTTACATTGACTATTGACTATTGACTATTGAATACATGAGTAATGAGAATGAACAAACATAGACGTTTTAAAAATACAAAATACTCACAATTTGCAGACTTCAAATCTGACATTTCGCATTTCCTCGTGTTGCCTCATCCAGGTATCTTTTTTTACTGTCCACTTTTGAGTTTTGTTGATTGTTGACTTTTCTGTCTGTTGATTTGATAATCCTTTGCAATTTGTTCAAAACATTGGAGATGGGAATGTGAGAAATAAATCATCCGAAATTTTTTCAGTCTGACCACTAACTTTTACTAATCGTCTACTATTACTTTTGTCTATTTATTTCAGATGTGAGAGATTATCTGAAAAAAGCAGACGGCGGGCAGGGATTAAGAATCATTATTATTTTTTATTTGTACCAGGAAATTCCTCAGTCTAAATAGTTTCCAAATTTTTATCTGGATTTTGGGCAACGAGTCTATTCTTCTTTTTTTGCAGTACTTGGCAAATAGTGATAAATCGGCCTGATTTTCCTATAAAACATGAAGTCTCCGGCCAAAATCATAACACACTTCCCATTTCATCTCTACGAGAAATCTTGTACAAAATACAAAAGTCAAAAGTCAAATATCCAATATTTTATATTCAAAAAGTCAAAAAGAAGAAGAAAAAGTTTTGTGAAAATTGAAAATAGTTGAAATCTCCAATCCCGAAAAAGCTAAATCAAATCATTACAATTAAAATGATTTTGCATCCTCAATTTCGACTTCTCACGGTGATCGTGAACGTCCTAGTTTTTTCACTGTGTCTTCACATAAGTCAAATCAACTGTTCTAGTTTAGGGCCAAAAGGTAAAAATTATTAAATTAAATATATTATAAAAATAATTATAATTATTTCAGTGAAAATAACTTTTGAATTTTCATTTTATTTGAGGTCAAATTGTACCAATAATTTCCAAAATCCCAAATTCTAAAGTTTTATTTATTTTAATTTATTTTCCAAAGAAATGCCGACGGCTCGTAAATTTAGAGGAGAAAATCCCGATCTCTCCTTTCCGGATCGGTTCTCGAATTCAGATTCGTCCGACTTGAAAGACGGAGAACGTGTCGTTGGGGGATCTGAGCAGGAAGCAGGAGCCGCGCCATGGTCTCACTTTTCCCCATAATTAACCATTAATTATTAAAATATCATAATAATCTTTTCACTTTTTATACCTTTTTACGTTTTTAACCTCAGCACAAAAAAATCTAAAATGTTCACTATCATTATTTTGTATTTTGAATTTCGTAGGACGTGTGGAATTTGGACCACGAGTTATGATTTTATGGGTGGCGCCACCTTGATTTCCGATTCGTATTTAATCACTGCTGCACATCACTGTCAACAGTGAGACCTTAAATTATTATTATTATTATTGATATTTTTGAAGCCTTTGAATTCCCATTTTGCTCATTGCTCATTGTTCATTGCTTTTGATCTTGAATGTTTAAAATAAATGTGTTTGTACTATCAATTATTTGTGTAGGGGGGATCGCCCATATTACCCAACGAATCTGCTCGTCATTTGTGGGATGCACACTCTCCAGACAGTTTCACCTCAGGAGCAGGAGAAGAGGGGTCTTCGCACAGCCATTCACCCCAATTGGAAAGGATCCCAAGGTGCGGATTGGGCCGGTGACATCTGTGTCATCGAGTGTCCAACTCCGTTTGACATTAGTCAAAAGTATGTTCAGCCCATTACATTACCCTTTCGGAACTGTCCAAACCTTTACTCTGGAAGAAAAGGCTATGTTTCCGGGTAAAATATTTAAAAAAATCCAAACTTTTTTAACTGTTTAAACTGTAAACTGTTTCAAATGTGTATTTGAATTCATTGAGTATTAATTATTAATATACTGTTTTTTTTGTTTTTTTTTCTTTAGATGGGGACGAACAAGTCCAAATGGAACTTTGTCATCAAGATTGAGAATTGCTGAGGTATACATAATAATAATGATAATAAATAATTATAAAATATAAAATTAAAGAAATAATTAAGTATGAACAGAATACTATGAAATAAGCTTGTTGTGTAATGAGTCGTGAATCCGGTGTGATTTTGAATACATAGTTAATACATGTATATAATTTGGTTTGTATTTTGTATAGGTTCCATTTGTGGACAAGGAGACTTGTGTACAGAACTACTTGACAGTGGACACTCCGGTAACTGATGACATGTGTTGTGCTGGAAGTGGCCAAGTAGATACATGTCAAGGTAAATTGTTAAAAAAAATAAATATAGTACTATAGTAGTGCATGTGTTGTCTCTTTCATGGACGTAAAAAATAATAATAATAAATAACAAATTCTTTAAATGTGCCGGGTTTTTGTTTTTGTAAAAAGGGGATTCTGGGGGTCCACTTTGGGTGAAAGATGAAGAGACTGAGCAGGATATTCTTGTTGGAATCACATCCTTTGGTCATGGCTGCGCCAACCAGGGTTACCCAGGAGTCTATCAAACACTTTGTAGCCAGTCCAACTGGGATTTTATAGCTTCGGAAACTGACCTGGAGGACGCAGCAACAACCACAACAACTACAACAAGTAAGTGATTCACAAAGTAAATATAATTTCACTTGAAGACATTAGAAGCATTATTTACACGTGAGGATTTACAATTTTTGTATCAATTTATTTGTTTTAGCAACAACAACAACTACTACGCCACCACCGACCACCACTACAACTACGACAACAACCACGCCACCACCCACTACAAGTACAGCTAAATTCCTATTTGATCAGTTTAGACATTTTTAAAAGCTTTTCTAGAGTGCACTGAGATTTGGAATTTGCATAAAATTTGTGCTATTTTTCTGTTTTTAGCCACAACAACTACAACAACTACAACACCTCCACCCACAACAACAACAACGACACCCACAACAACAACAACCACACCCACAACTACAACAACAACCACACCCACAACAACAACCACCACGCCCACAACAACCACCACACCCACAACAACAACAACTACGCCCACAACAACAACAACGACTACGCCCACAACTACAACAACAACCACACCCACCACAACAACAACCACGCCCACAACAACAACAAGTAATTTCTAACTTTTACCCGTTCTTTTATCTAATCCTTTTTCCATTCGGATATTTTCAAAAGTTAGTAGATTTTCAAGTACATGAATAAAATTTGTCCTTTATCATTTTTAGCCACAACGACAACAACCACGACTCCGCCACCCACAACAACAACAACAAGTAGTACAACTGAACCTCCTACTACAAGTAACTCTTCCATTTCTATCCAGTCAATTTAGACTTAGACATTTTCAAAAACTTTTTTAGTGCATTATTTTCAAGTTTTGAGCATTGTAATGTTTTTTTTTCTTTTTAGCAACAACGGCCAGCACAACAACATCAAGTATATATTTTCAAATCACTTTTATTGGATTATGTATCATATTGAACATTTTGCATATACATTTGTAAATATTTTTGTAACTGATTGTAATTGAATTGTTTTTTGTGTTTCAGCTACTACAGAACCACCCCCACCAACAACGACGTGGACAACCTCTACTACTACTCCCAGCACTACAACACCAAGGTTAATTTCAAAATAAGATGAAATATGTGTAATTTCTATCATAATATTGTATACATTGTTTAATCTTAATATCTAGTATCACGAAAACTAACTGTATACTTTTATTTTATTCTTATTCAAATGAGCAGTGCAATGACGCCGGAAGCCATAGCCGCGACCGCCTGTGATCCAAACAGGTCCCCCCGACTCTACTATTACGAATACCCCGAAAATAAATGTAAATTTATTCAGTGTGATGAATGGAACAGGGGGTTTGTCCACGACTGCAATGAAAATACAGTTTGGAGCACACAATACATGACTTGCACTCACCCAACAGATCCCAAAGACTACGAAAGTTGTGCAGCAACACCCAGCTAAACTTTACCAGCTCAGCCAAGATGAGTATTTATGAGTATTAAAGAGACTTCACATGATTAGTAAATATTCATCCAAAATCCAAAAAGTGTTATTATTATTTTTACTTTTTATATTAAGCTCTAGTCTTAAATTATCATACGTCATAGTCACTACCTTGTGCATAAATCTACAATATTATGTCTTAAGTCTTAACTAGTAAAATATTATGACATGACATGAACATGACAGAGATAAAGAAGGAGGATAATTTATAATTGATTCTGTACAGCAATAATAATGTAATCCATTGACCAATAGGAAATATGAATAAAGAATAAAAATAAAGAGAATTGGTGCTTTAGAATTCTGTATTCATTTTGCATTGTTGACATTTTTCCTGTAGTTCCTGTAGTTCTTTGTCTTGTGTTCCCTGGAGGTTTTATAAATGTTTTACTATGTGCATTTCCACATCCCACACCTTCATCACATATCATTATCATTTATTATTTATATTATTTATTATTTCATCATTCATCATTCATTCATGACCAAATCCACAATCCACAAAGTTGAATCTCACAACTCTCTGAACGAGGAAATTTCCAGCATCTTTAAAATACACAACAAATTGTAAAAAATTCATGTACACAGTACACAATACACACCTCTACACTCTACACTCCGCACTCTATACATTCTACAGTGCACGAAGGAGCAAACCCATGATAAATGATAAACCAACTACCTATTTGTAATCTGTAATCTCTATCTTTTGTCCTTGACTATTAAAACAGGATTAACTAATGGATATTCAAATTTGCCTTGAAAATTGAAAACTATAAGCTCATCAGCGCTAGAGTATCAGTTGGAGTAATCTATACCATTTACAATCTAAATACATCCGACGCTAGAAGAAAGGGTTAATCGATAATCAATAATCAAGATAATTTAGTAAATGGCCCGTGAAATTTATCATTATGTAATGAGAGATAATAGATGGTTGCTAAATCCTAAACTCCAAATGCCTACATTTCTACTATTCTACATTCCACCAAAAAAAGCTACAATACCAAATGCAATAAAGAGAGTAGTCAAAAATAATCAACATAATTTTCAAGATTTTGTCATTTGTGTTTTGTGTTGTGTCAGGTTTCTTTTTCTCGTTGGAGGTTGCACGTGAGATTTGTAACGTTTAACGTTCTACTTGGAACTCATCAATCTGGAATCTGCACAAATATCTCTCTATTCCATTCCATTTATGTATGTATGTTTGTGGTGGTTACAAAGCCGGTTTTATGACAATCGTTGTCTCTCCAAGAATTGAGAACATTTGTAATCTGTACTGACTTTAAATTGCCTCACCATTTTCCATTCATTTGAACAAAATTTAATGACAAAGCGACACTCAACTCCTAATTCTGAAGACTCAAGACTCAAGACGAGTTGTTTAACTTTGAGCAAATAGCAAATGGAATCTTGAATAGTAACATGTGTTCAATATATTCAACACGTAATAGGTTATAGCTTCCAGATTCTAGATTTTAGATTTTACATGTAGATTCAATATTCAATCTCATTTCAATCTCAACTTTATTGATTCAAGATTCAAGGTACTGGAATGACCAGTTGATCTTTTATATACAAAGTATTTTATTTTATTTTATGTGTGTTTTTAGTGTTTATTTATAAAACCTTGATCTTTAGTCTTTAAAGCTATTATTGCGAGTATATATTAAATTAACGTTGTTTATTAGCAGATATTATATTGACACATTTTTTCACATTCCATTCCAATAATTGCGGATTGCTCTAAAATCTAAAAGCCAAGTCGTGTAATCTTTTCTGCGTCTCTCTAGACTCTAGATTCTTGATTCTAGATTTTAGATCTCGTGAGTTGAAAAATGAAATATGAAATTGGATAATAATTATTTTACGCAACATTCAATATTTAGTATTCAAATTATTCGAGAGCGGTGAGAGCTTTGAAAATGTGGAACAGTAAAAAGTAAAAAAAACAGTAAAAAATGCACATTGATTCCTACTCCTATAATTATTTTAGAGATCACGTTTCTCTTATCTTGATTTTTGATTCCTGATTCTCGATAGCGCTGGACGCTGGATTTTGTATTGTAATTTTTTTTAGAGAGACTTGGAATTTGGAAAAAATGAAAATTCTATTTGCATACTTCATCTTTTATCTTTCACAGTCGATCTAGTTTTAATTATTTGCAACTTGAGAAATACAAGGAATAAGGAAAAAGGAAAATCAAGATAATATCATCCACATCTTGACATTGGTATTTCCACGTTCTACATTCTTGATTCTGGAGTAAAATTAAAAATCATGACAAAGGATGCATTTATGATTTACTAGTAGAAAAAGGGAGAGAGTTAAAAAATATGTAAATAGTCAGTACTTTTTATGAATGAAATGTGTAATGTGTAACAACTGCACTCACCTTTGATCTCACATGGTACATTTCAATTTCACATTGTTTGTCTCATGTCTTATGTATTATGTACCAATTCCCAATGTATGATGCCTTATTATTTATTATGCCGTCATATCACAACTTGAAGCTTGAAACTTGATACTTGATCAGTAGTCAATATATTTTGTATTTTGTCTGCTTTTTTTTTTACGAGAAACTGGAACTGACGCCTGAGTCTCCCTCTCGCACGTACACATCTGAAATCTGAGTATTCTGCATAATAAATAATAAATGATAAAAAACAAAACACATGTTTGCTTTGTACTTTTTGTGCGTGGCCATCATATTATTGTGGAAAATCCTAGATTTGGTTCCTGACTCAATTTTCTTAATAATATTATTGCATTTCTTCTTCTTTGATTTGATTTTGAATTTTCAATCGTCATCCGAACCATTAGCATTAGCATTATTATTTATTATTGCAAATTTCAATAGAATTGTTTCCAATCAACTTTTAAATTTCTTTTATTACCCATGTCATAACTTTTTTTCATTAAATGAAGCAAGTACAGAGTACAGAGTACAGAGTATAGAGTAGGTGTTTATTTTTATATGAAGTACGTGACGCTTACTAAAAAAGTACGCGTTACGCGATACTTCTTGACGTTAACCTAAGAAGTAAGAAGCTGTGCTCAATGCTCAATGTGTATAATTTACAATGTCCTGTGTACCGTGTACGAATTTTTTTCACACTGGATTTTTAATTTTTATATGCATGGGTTTTTTGTTTTTTTTTTGTTCAGAGTTTAGAGCTCATTCATTTTCCTTTAGACTTTGGAAATGACTACTGACTACTGACTACATTGTATTTTGTATGTTGTAGCATGTGCAAAGTGCATATTATATTGGCACATGTGTTAAGGTCATGGGAACTGGTCGCTGTTCGTTGTGTTCTCTACTCTCAATTCGCAATTCGCAAGATGATACCTCTTTCCTTTTCTACTCTTTTTAATGACTAATCCAGGTTAGTTGTTGATGATGTTGGTTGTTGGTATTGGACAGGGACTTTTGGACTCCAAATACATATATACATTTTAAACACTTTTTTATGGAGAAGGAACAAGACACGAGAGAAGAGAGAGAGAAAATAAAGAGGGAGAGAGAGAGAGAGAGAGAGAAAATGGGTAAATAAACTGGAATGTTTGATACTGATCATGTAAATGATTAAAAGTAAAATCGCGTGGCACTACCTAAACAATTATTATCATCATCCCATTTTCCTATATATTTTTTTATAGGAGACGACCAAGAAGAAAAAAGTTGAGAGGTAAAGGGTGAGCTAAAAGCAAGTCAATCAGTAGATTATTCAAACACTGTCATTTCTGGTTCTGCTCTGATCAAGAGAATCCAGAATCCAGAATCTAGAATCTAGAATAGAAATTATAACCTGTTTCAGCCGCAGTGACTTTGAATTTTGAATACTCCATTTAGAACATTTTTGAAGACTTTAGATTCAAATTTGCATATTTTGTGTGTTAAAAGTAAAGTGTGTGTGGAGTTAAAAATTAAAAATTAAAAGCTTTTTAATATTAAGTTTTGAAAATAGAAAATAGTGAACAATAATTATTAAAGAATAAAAAATAAAAAGGTGTAAAATG
>JABASP010000985.1:0-36439 GCA_019776565.1 Sminthurinus signatus | reverse complement strand
CGTGAGCGACCTCTAAAACTAATTTTAATGAGCTGATTTTTTTAGAGGTTAGTTTCTACACCAAAAGGAACAACATGACGGGTTCCTGGCTCAAAATTTCTCAAAAGTGGTTTTTTTAAGCCTCTCTAATGTGCATATGCTTGTGTACTTTTTGATTTTTGACGGTGGAAAATCCTGACTTGGATTGACTCTTGTTCAGAATATGAATGCTCTATAAGTATTTTATATCAAGTATGAAGTATGAAGTTTGATAATAAGAGGAGGAATGAAAATCAGAGTAGAGTAAAAGAGAGGATAAGAAAAGTGTATGATGCCATAAACCGCAGTTGAGTGTGTGAGTGACGACCACTCATGAACTTGATTTCACTGTAATTATCCTCCCAACAGAGAGATCAATGAAGTAGTTCAGATCGACTAATAGCACCAATACGCCAGACCGGACCAGATCTACCAATTTTATATCCTATATTATCCTCGGACCAGGCTTATTCTTACTAAAACAAAATCTCCTTGTGTCTTTATAACACCAACTGAAACTGAATTACCAGTTACCAGTTTTTACCCGCATTCAATACATTCTCTCAATACTCAACACACAAGAATAAATGGATCAAAATCCACTAAATTATCACATCATAGTTCATGTACAAAGTACAGAGTAAAAAGTACAATACATACAGTTTTTACAGTAGAAAAAGAAATATTTTATGGATGAAACAGCGTTGAGCTCTCCTTCTCATTTTCCTTCTGTACAATAGTATTACAAAAGACTAGAGCCTAAAAGATAAAAGACAGCGTATCAACATTATTATTATTACTATGTATTGGTATTAGTTATTGGAATATCTTGTACATTCTAAGGGATTTCATCGTACATTTTGTACATATCTATTAATCACCGCCACATTTTCACATCTCACTCCATTCTCACTCCTTATTTGTACTAATTAACAAGAAGACCCAGACGAAGATGGTGAAGAAACAGAAGAAGAAGGAGAAGAAGAAGAAGAGATAAATGTACATGAGCAAACTGGCTCCTTGACATTGGATACAAAATACAATGTACAATCCATTTTCAATTCACTCCAACTTTTTAACAATTTGTTCCTTGTAATTTGTAATTATTGGTAAAAAACCAATCCAATCCAATCCGATGCGTACATTTTATTATCTGCTATCTCTAATACTTTACAAGTACAGGATTTTTATAGCAGGTTTAATTAATTCACTCAACTCGACATACGGATTCAGATTCAAATTCAAAATGAAATTCCAACTCCAATTCTTGATCACCATTCAAATTCATTATGTAAATTTAAGTGAAAATGTAAATAGAACGGTGAGAATTGATCAATTTATGGTGCATGTTCAGCATTCGTCTTCCTTTGTACTTTAATTATTTCATGTAGCATGTAGCATCAAGTATTAAGTATTACGCGATAAGACGCTACCGGAGCAGGCAAAAGAATCACAATCGCAATCACGTTATGCTG
Organism: Sminthurinus signatus; assembly: GCA_019776565.1. NCBI lineage: Eukaryota > Metazoa > Arthropoda > Collembola > Symphypleona > Katiannidae > Sminthurinus > Sminthurinus signatus. The sequence continues at coordinate 34,946 of JABASP010000985.1, read as the reverse complement.
ATATTTTTACATGAAGACGGGAGAACGAGAACCAGAATGGAATTAGAGCCGCGGACTGCTTTTCAACCATTTAAGTTCAATTAGCAACAATGCAGATAATCAATGATCATGATCCGGCTAAATGAGAAACCAGAGCAGCATAATAATTAAACAAGGGTTCAAAGTACAAAGTACAAAATGCAAAGTATAAAATAAAAAATAAAAAAAGGCTCAAGAATTGAAATAAATGAAAGGACATGAAATGAAATGAAACAAATTCCTCTCCTCAATTTTTTCCACTTGATCTATTTTCAAGTCTGGAAACGTACACTTTTAATGCGTCTTTTACTTTTTTCCTCTTCCTTTTCATTTTCATTTTCATATTATTGGATTGTATTTGGATTTGGATTCAGAGGGGGAGGAACGAATTACGAATTAAGGCTGCTCCTGCTCCGCTTTGGAATTCCTCATTCTATTTGAATTCGAATTTAAAGTTGATCAATGGAATGAAATACACAATAACTTTACACGGTACAAAGAAATAGGAATTAGGAATTAGAAATGAAAGGAGGCGACAAAAAAAAACAGGAAGAAAATCACTTGCTTGACATTGCATAAAGTAACATTTTACATTTTTACATGTGCATTTTTTGTTTCCCCTTCATGACTCGACTTGACTTGACTCTGGAGCTGAGTTCTGAGTTACGTTGAATGTTGAAATTTACATGTTATAGTATTTTGTATTGTGTTTAAAGGGATCGCATGATGATGATGATGTGCTCTGCTTTTCCATGTAATTTGGTATGCGTAATGAAGAGTGGAGTGCAGCATTTGAGTTTTGAGTGTGACCCAGCATCAACATGGCAATAACTTTGGAATGAAAACTGTACACTGTACAGTGCAAATGAATTTGATTGCTGAACAAGTAAAGCAATTTGGACGGAGGAAAGTATGCACACGAATTCAAGCCGAGTCGAGTCGAGTCAAGTCAAGTCAAGTTCATGCACAGCCTGCCTGCTCGCTTCCTTGCCTACGAGATGAATTCACAGATAGATAGATGAATAGATGAACAGATAGATGGAAAGATGGACGTCCACTCGGATAGACAATTCCAATTCCTAATCGTTCCTCCAACACAACACAACACACAACAAAGAGTTGAAGCTAGGAGCAAAACAGACAGGAGACACAAAGAAAAAGAGAGCAACAGCATCGACAAGAAGAGGAGGAAAAAGAGAATCCAATCCACATGTGTGTAGTTTGTACTTTGTATTTTCTACTTTGTGCTGTTTGTTGGATGGATAAATATGACCGCCAGCGGGTTTCATTTCATACGTAAAATCTACAATTGAGGATGAGTTGAATTCAGTAGAAATACAAACGAAACACACAGCAAACAACAACAAAGTCTGGCTAACTAAACTCAACTAAACTAACTACTACCTTTGGCACCAACACTTGTCTCTCTCTCTCTCTTTTGGTTTAATATCCACCATCCACCTCCTCACTCTCTCACTTATACAATTTCACCAACACAAACACAAACACCAACAACAACAACACATAATACATAATAGAATACAAAATAAGAGACGTATCGATTGAACATTGAACCTGATGCACGCATACTCACACACGCACACACACACACACACACCATGTTATTATTGTATCATGCATAATGCATAATCTATGTCTACACATTACACATCCAGTCCAACAACATAAAGATTATTATACTTTTCCATATCAAATATGCACTGATATTCCAATTCCTCCGACTCAACTCCAGTTCCAACTTGAATATAGAATGTGGAATGTATTTTTGATACACAGATATACGCATCTTTTTACTTTTTCCACACATGTGCGTACATTGCATTAGTCAAGTTTTTAGCTGATATTACAACAACCAACAACTATTCGGAATGAGATTTGAGTTTGACTGCTGACGACTTACGACTGAGGACTGCATGCGATCCCATTTGTGGAACATGCACGATCCACCAGAACCCAGAACCAAGACGACCAGGGAAAGAGAAAGAAAGAGCATTTTCTATGGGTGTAAAAGTAACACTAGTCATTGTACATTGTACAGTCACTCTATAATTCCACACAGAATCAGGAATGATCTACATTCTACATTCAACATTCTACATACAAAAGTACACATTATGAACATGCACATAAAAATACGCACACGGAATCAAAAATCAAAAGCAACCCAAAAGATCATGTGGAAAAAATACACATTTCTTGGGATTTTCCTTGTGCTGAAACTTGCGTGTCCAAACCAGAGAGTCAGAATCCTCTTCTTCTTTTTCTTATTTTTTTCTTCCTGACCTGACAGAAATATGTCATTTCATTTCATGTGAGTGGAGAGCCTTCATAAAGGCAAATTCATTTGAGCTATTTCAAAGAACAAAAAGGAGAGACGGAAGGATGTGAATGAAGGAATGGAGCTTTGAGTTTGGGTTATTTATAAAATAAAATATCAAAGAGATTTCACAAAGTCAGACAAGAACACCCACACAAATACAAAATACAAAACTCAAAACAGGGAAATAAATGAGGAGACAAATACAACAAAAGCACTCGGACCATCATGATGAAATATCTGTATCCGTAATCTGTATTGAGAATTGAGAATGGAGGACGGAGATATGAAGAGATGGGATCTACAATCTGCAGTCTACAATGGACTACCTTGAAGCTTCCGAGTCACAAGTCACATTTGAAATGGACGTAGATTAGATAGATATCCCATCGTTTCATTTCATATCACATCGTATGACATCACATGATGGAAAATTGGATCCTAACCACAAAATTTTGCAATATGTTCTCTTCATCTATTTCCTCGAGTGTGCACACTACACAATATTCCTCTCTCTGTTTGTGTTTTGTATATCCTCCGCCCTCATCTCAGCGGAGTTGTGTTTGCCAGTAACATTTAATATAATTTGCCATTTAGGGAAAGAGACAAATATTAATGATTCGCAATACACCAAACACAATACACAATAGAATACACGCAGTACAAACGACAATGGGATCCAAGAACAGAAAAGAAGAGAAGGAGAGAAAGTGGAATGGAATGACATGACATGGTATCCTATCAGATCGGATCCTAATATCTTACATCCAGCTCCATTGTCTTTGTCTTTGTATTGTGTTTAGTATTGGATTGGATTGGATTGGAGTGGATGTTATTGCTATTGCTATTGGTAGTGGGTCCGGGTGCGGGCCAAGCCAAACGGAGTCAAGTAAATTCGTTATTATTCTGGTTGTTCTAGTGCTGGTGCTTTTTATAGTTTGTCACATGTCACAGAGCTCGGAGGCAGCCATACATTTCCTCATGGCTCATGGCTGTTGGTTGATGGTAAAGTGTGCTTCTTGTGCTTCTTGTGCTCCTCGTTCCTCGTTCGTCTGACCATATGTTTATTGGTGTTCAAGTAGGTTTTGACAGAATATTCATTGAGGTTTTTATTGAGTTATACCGCTGGGACTGGCTGATTCATAGACAGCAAACTACCAAATAGGAGCGCAAATCACTGAATTTATAACCTCGGCAGTAGAAATAGATGCAGAATGTAGTAGAATGTAGAGGACAGGACAGGACAGAGCAGGACATGGAACATAGCATCACTCCGGTATGGTGTAAAAGTGTAGAGGGAGATTCCAGTTCCAGTTACACATGCATGATATCCAGTCAATTCCGCCTCAATGAATTTATAGGAATAGGGAAGCAGAAAATACAAAGTAGAAAGTAGAAAGTGTATTCTCGCCATTCCTCTCTTGTCCACATTTCCACATGGCCAATACCTTATACCTTATAGAATATAGGATGTGGAATAGAATGTGTACATGTGGAAGCATAAGCCCACCACGGCAATAAAGCTTCCTCACTTTCCCTTCTCCATTCTCCACAGTCTATATCTTTCCTATTCAGCTTCAGTTCAGTTCTCCTACCTCCAAATACCTCCTCAAATAACTATGGGGAAAATGGATCGATTTAAAAATATGCACCTTATATCATGTCTGAGCAGAGCAGAGAGTAGACATTTCACTCACTCACTCCATGTGCATCTCTATCACTTTCTCTTTTCTATTCTAGTCTAGTCTAGTCTCCGTTCTACAGGAAAGAATGAAAGAAAAGTCATATCAAAACCTTCACATTTCCCATCCAGCCATTCTCTATCTCTATCTCTATAGTGTACATCTTGTGTATGCTTATAGTCTGTATAAGAGGAAAAGGGAAATCAAATGTTTCAGCTGGTGCGTACATAAAGAGAGATCAGAGACGGATATCCAAAAGAGGAAACCCAATTGACGGACTCTGGAGAGAAGACGAAGGGAATCCTTCCTTTTCTCTCTGTCTCTCTGTCTCTCTCTCTCTGTCTGAGTCTGACTACAAACATATCTCTCAATCTATCTGTATTTTCCATGTACATTATGTACACATGAGTTTTCCTTCCTCCCTCACGCGCCTCATTCTCCCTCACCCATTCATTCTTTTCCCTTTTCTTTCTCCCTCTCTTTCTCTCTCTCTCTCTCTATTTCTTTTCTTTCTTTCAAATCCATTCAAGCTTCACAAAAGTCACACGGAAATATTAGACAAGAAAAACGTCCGGGGAAAGTCATTACAGATACCCCAGCAAATACCAAAAACCCATAGCAATATCCATCCAAGAATCATATTTGTATTTGTATAATGGGAAATTCATTGGATGAGCATGAATGAAGATTCAAGGATATTTAATATTTAATACTTATAAATACATGTCTCTATTCTTTATTATATAGAAAAATATGCAAATACAGAAAGTGTAGACTATAGTTTAAAATAATAATAATAATGAATTGAAAGGGAGAGAAAATAGGAGTCGACCCTTGGAGTGAGTTTTGACTCCCGAGGCTTCAGGCACTTGACTCTCAACTCTCGAGTCTCAACTCTCGACTCTCAACTTGGAGCTCTCGACGCTGACAAAACTCTTAAAGGATGATGATGAGAAACAATGACTTTTAACAAGGAGAGATAATACGCATCACAGAATACTTATACAGAGTACAAAATACAAAATGCACTAGAATCTAGAATGCGTAAGCACATGGATCGTCCTCCGCTTCTGCCTCCTCTTTCACACTCAATCCTAATAGAATATTCAAGTGCACATGCCTATTTTACTATGACATTGTCATCATGATTCCGTACATACGAATAAAGTTACAGAATATGTACACTTTGGTTTGGAAAGTTGGATGAGACGGACGAGAGACGAGACAGGACAACATGGAAGCAATTATGCAAACGACTTGGCCTCATCTCTCTCTCTTTTTCCTCTTTGTCTCACCGTCCGCCCAGTCATACTTAATGGTTAATACTCACTCGTGTCTCCGCTTAAATTAAAGCAAACGCAAAGAGTGAAAGAGTAACAAGAAAACACTAGAGAGGAATTATGGATTAAAGTACACAAAACTTTGTAGTTAAGAATTAAGAAGCAGGTTCGTCCAGCGTCCATCGTCCATCGTCCAGCCTCTCGATAATTCCACATGAGCTATCTCTATATTTTCCGCCATTGCATTTAATTTGTATGGACTTATCATCCTCTTTTAAGATTTAGCAGGTGTTGCTCAGTGCCCTGTTCAAAGTCCAGAATAGAGAATGGATAGACCGACAAGAGAAAGTATGTGGTGCAATTTAAAGGCGGCAGACCAGGGACCATAAAAGAATGGTCATAATCCCTTTTATGCTGTCACACATCACACATCACACACATCACTAACAACAGACAGTACAAACTACAAACTTACAGATTCTACATTCTGCATTCTCTTCTGGACTTCCACTGGACGCTGGAAACTGGAAACATGGCGAAATAACCAAAGGCAATATTAAACTTACAAGTTACAACGTGGATTGGATTTCAAGTTTGAAAAGGTGCAACAGACGGCCGTCAACCGTCCACCGTCAACATTCAACTCATTTAACTCATATAAAATCCTCAATGCTCAATGTACACACAAACTACAAACTAACCAGAAAAACTTGCACCTCCAATCTCCACTTTTATCATTTCCATTTCACTATCACTTTTCCTCTTTCTTTCGCTGCATCTACAATCCACAATCTACACAATGCGAGTTGTACATTATACAACTTCCAGCTCTACCTGCGTTATGCACTTTCCTTCAAAACCAAAGCCAACCAAATGAAGCCTGAATCAACTTCAAATTAAAAACCAGAGCAAGAAAAAGATGAGGAATGAAGCAGATGCAGATTACAGTCCATCTTGAATCTTGAATCTCCAATCTGTACAGCGATACAAACTTTGAATTTGGATGTGGATGCAATTGATAACACACGAATACTGTCTACTGTCCACAGTCCACAATCCACAATCTCCAGTCCGAAATCATGAGTTCAGGGACATTCTAATTCCAAGTGAATTACGTACGCACTCCAGTCCTGCAGGAAGCACCAACTCTGGAGATACGAGACACTTAAAGGAGGAAAAAAGTTGATTGAATAAACAAGTCGTGCTTCTCCTTTTTATTTTTTTATTTATCTGACCATCGTTACTAATGAAACAATATGCATGCACTATGTAAAATCTGGATACATGCACCAAAACGTTGGAAGGATTTACAAGACAAAGTACTAAAGCTCCAAATCTTGTACACATTTTACGAGCTATAGGTAAAAGAGGAGCATGTTTATTTCCCTTACACAATCTCCTTTGGATTTCTCTATTCACCACCGAATCATGGAATATGAACCCTTTATCATTATCAGATGATTTGTGTGTGTTTGTGTGTGTGTGTGTGTAGTTTTGGCAGAGCGGAAAATTGGACAAGATGAACCGTCCTGTTCTCTTCTTTTATGTTCGGGGGACTAGTGACTAGTGACTTGTGATTTTGATGCATAAAATTGGCATGTGTAGAGGAATGAAGAATGAACACGGACGTAAACAGACTGGCTCTATCTACTCTCATTTTTTCCCTATAAAATAGTTGTTCCAGGGTTCGGAGTTGGCTTAACTTTATTTCTTGGTGATGAACACTGAACACTGAACATTGTGCACTGAATATTGTGCATAGCGAAATACGATGGAGGTTTCATTCATTCCCGCATGTGTATATTTATGTTTATACAAGAGATGGATGCTGTTGAATTGTGTGGATACATAAAGACGCATAAAGATGCTCACTTTGATCCCTGTGCTAAGTCAACGAGGTTTTCATATCCCTCTCTTTATCTCCTCACTTCCACTACACAGTACAGACTCCCATCAATATGCTCCCTTCAAACACACATTGTACAATGCACAATGTACAATGTACATGCAGCCAGCTAACATGGTTAAACCTATAAAAGAAACTGTCAACTATTACTGCCACCACCACCAGCCGAAAAAGGAAAAAAGACATAGACATAAAGTGAGAAAAAACCAAGTTGAAAACACAACATGGTGAAACTTTCAACTATACTCTATACTCTATACTCCGTAGTGTATAGTCTATTTAATATAGAACAGAGAACAGAGAATACAAAAGTAAGTAAAGTAGCTTGTAAAAATTGCATTAGTTTTAAAAAGCAACTCTCCGTCCTCGTTTCATGGTTTAAGGGAAATAATATTACAGCCTAACATAATAATGGTTTATCTCTCCTCTCCTTTTACTCTTTACTCTTTATACTCGCATACTCACTTTTGGGGCAAACTCTGTACGCTGTACTTTGTTTTTTGCCATCTTGAACTGTCTACAATCTACAATGTGCATAGAAAATAGAAAACGAGTCTCTCTCTTTTATTCTTTCACTCTTTGAAAAGTTTACAAACTTCCATTTTGACTTTGGTTCTTTCCACTTGACAGTTTTATACATTATCATTATTATCAGTACTATTATTTTATGCATGTATTATAATACACCCTCACTCCACACTCTGTACTCTACATTGTACATTGTACATAAGCACTTGAATAGCAATCCTGTTCCAGTTCAAGTTCTACTTCTTCTTCTTTCCTTCATTCCACTTTTTGGTTTTGCTCTCTTTCGAGTTTAGAGTTTAGAGGAGGATTTCTATAAATTTACATGTACTGCATTTACACAATAGACAAAATAGACACTGGATACATCTACAATCTACAATCTACAAGCACCACATCTCACTCTCACTCTACGACATTTCACATTCTGCATTTTACACTCTCCAGTCTAACTCGAGACTCGAGGATAGAGACTTGAGATTTGGTTCGTTTCATAAGGAGAAGAGAAGAAGAAGAGAAGAGTCATCTCCTCAAGTATGCACAAACTGGGATATCTCTTTATCCATCTCTATTCTCTACAGTATGCACTGTACTGTGCTGAATGGAAAATGGAGAATGGAGACAATGCCTTGACAATACTGTTCCGAGTTGCAAATGTGTATGCGAATGCGAATCCGAATCTGAATCCAAACCAGAGATTCGAGTCGTGAAGCATGCATTATGAATGGCCTTTACACAGAATCTCCAACAAGATTTGAACATTAGAGCATTAGGGCATTTGAGCATTTGAAAATGTGAGCACCCAACCAACCAACGACGGACCAACTTGTTTCTTATTCATAGCCTTTCTCTTAATGCACAACATTAGATTAGAATTAGTGGTGGAATCTGGAATCTTGAATCACACTTTGTCCTCATTTCAACTCTCCTCTTCTTCTCTTCTAGTCAACTTTCCTTCATCATCTTGTTCATCACATCCCACTCTTTCCAGTTTCCAGTTACTATTCATCCTTAATCACACCAACTTTTCACCTACTTTCCCTCTCCACTCTCCACTCGATACATTTTACATTTTACATTTGCCCCACAATCAAATTAATATAAAATATAAAACCCCTCATTTTAGGCCAAAGAGCATAAAAAATAAAAAGTATAAATAAAATACATTTTCATTAGTCCTAAAACTCATCATGGGATTAAAAAACTCAAAAATAAAAAAGTAAAATGTAAAATGACGTAAATGCTGACGGATTTCAAAAATTTTCAAAAATTGTGGCATGAAATAAAAATAGAAAAATGTAGGATTTGGATAAAGCAAGAGAAACGTAATGTTTTTAGTATTTAGTATTTAGTGCATAAATAATTGATTAAGTAGTAAATAAAATAAAGAGGAAATTCACGCCTTGATACACACATCAACTTCATAAGGCTTATTTATTTAATCCGCCATACATTTTTATACACATTTACTCCGATTCATCCAGTGGATCCATTATGCCTCGTGCTTTCTGTTTTGTATTTTCTGTTCAGTGTTCAGCCGAACCAAATGTAAAATAGGAGAAAAATGTGTGCTGTCAGACTTGTGAAATTCTTTTTCTCCTTCCACCCTCGAAAATCACAAAAACATGAGCCGGCCAAACAAAGAAACACGTACACAAAACAACACACAAATCCGTACACGTGGCATTAACATCTCAGAATGTGAATGGGAATGGGAATAGAAATGGGAATCTGAACGTTTTGTTTGCGGAAAAAAATTTGCCTTCCTCTTTTCTAGTGGGTCTGTAGAACAGAGAACAGGGAACAGAGTTGATTCCACTCGACTCGGCTCTCGGATGGATTTGAAAATGTTTGCATACATGTATTTTTGTACTTTGTACTTTGCATTTCATCGGCATCGGCATTGGCATTGGGCTGGGCTTTGGTCGGGAGATGCAAGTATTTGGTATTTGCATGCCCACACAATACACAAAATAATACAAAAGTTGAATGCATATTGTGCATGATTCCCATATAAAATACAGATATAAATATAAAATCCTAATACTTTTGAATTTTGGATATAATAAAACTAATAAAAGAGTAACAAAAAACCCTGTGTAGTTTTTAGCATAAAAAACGAGATGAGAAAAGCTACAAAGAAAGAATGAAAGAAACAAGTTGAGTTTTCAAGCCGAGTTTTCAAGCTATACTCTTTTTTCTACATGTACAAACCAAGAAAATACATCTAAAGTCTAGAATCTATAGAATCTAGAATAATTTTCCTTATTCCTTTGTGTATGCATGGGAAAAGGGAAAACTCAGAACGTGGAGTAATGCATAGGAAATATTTAAATACACAAAACAACACAACACACATCACAAAACACACAGACCAGAACAAACCAAACCAAACCAAAACCAACAAAACCGAAAGAGAAAAAAAAAGTATAGGAAAGAAATGTAAATAATAGAAAGAAAATGGCCCACATCTACATTCACAATTCACATTTACATTACACATTCATTTCCATACATTTTAATGCAGTGTACAGCAGAAGCAGAAGGTTGAGACTGTGTACATTCAAATGGAACCACACCATTCATATTTCATACTTCATACTTTTTACTTCATATCCACAGAGAAACTGGAATCAACTGTATATTATTGTAATAAATATATATGTACTTGTTATATGTTTTTTTTTTTGCCTTTCGCCTTTTCACACATTTACATTTCACATTCTCTGCAAATATACAAAAATTACAGCGACTACAGAGAGAAAAAAAGAAGGTAGGAAATATTCATATCATTTTCTACTAAATAAAGCGAGTGTATTAGAATTAGAATTTAAATAAGCGAAACCGACGGACACAATCATAATAAAATAATGTAGACTTGATGTGGATATTTGATATTTGATGTTGACTTAAGACGACGACCAAGTCGAAGAAGGCGAAGAAAAAGACGAAGGCATGCAAACCCAAGGAAATTTTATTCCAACATCACGCACATTTTAAGTTGACCAGAATCACAACCACTACACTTTCGAGTCCGCACTACAAACTACAAAATACAAAAAGTTATCAGCTCTCTTTCTCTAGAACTCGAGTGGCTGTTTCTGTTTGAGCATGGAAAATTTCTCAAGTTTTCTCTTGTTTAATAAAAACTCAGAAGAAAGAAAGAAAGAAAGAGTTGGAGTTGTCGAAGCAGAAGCACAAGTATGAAGAATGAAGAATAACGAGACTATGCATTAAAAATTAGAAATAGGAATTAAAGTAATAAAATACAGGCGAAGGAGTTTGTGTTAATCCAAGGACAAGCACAGAGCTGTATAATGTATAATATATAATAATGTGGACAGAGAAGAGACATGATGCATATTTTTTTATTATACGGACTGAAAATATGGAGCAACACGAGGAAAAACAACTCAAGTAGCACTTTTGTTTACACTCTAGACTGTCGACTTTCCTCTGCTCCCACTGACTCACTCCTCCACTCAATTTCCTCAATTTGACATAAAATGAATACTTTACTTTCCACTTAGTGTGTACTCAATTGACAACTTGTCCACAGCCACAGTCCACAAGGAAAAAGAAAAAAAGAATCTTGATTATCAAAGTATATGAAAAATGGAGACTCGACAAAACTGAATGACTGAATGATGTGATAACATAATTTGGAATAATAAATTACTATTTACAATCCCTTTTATCTCAAATCCAGTTCGTTGAACCGAATCCCCAATCCTGAATTCTCAATTCTCACAATGAAGTCTAAACACAATAAAAAAACAACAACGTGTTTTATCCATTTACCCACAATAATAATAATAATAATAATTTTGCTCACATTTTTAATATTATGAATATTTCAAGTTTTCCTCTTTATTCTACATTCTACATTTTACATACAAAATATAACATTCACCAAAAACACCAAAGATTTCTAAGAGAAGGAATTAGTTTTGTACAATGTAAAATACAAAGTACAAAGTACACCAAGTTCCAAATGGCATGTTTTGTCCTTTTATATTGTTGAACAAGTAGTAAAAAAGCCTGGTCAAACCAGAAGAGACGAGACGAGACAAAATCATGTGGAATGGAAAATTTGAAACTTGAAAAGCAGTGCCACTTAACATTACACATATAACATATGCACAGCTCATTAAAAGGGGAAAGTAAATGAATCAAGACGGAGAAACAGACGCAGACTAATTTCCTTTGTCCAAGTCCAAACTAAAGTAAAAACTACACAGACACAATACAATATGCAGTTGCAGTTTAAAACAGGAAATGGACAGTGCAATCAATAATCGACGTGAAATAGAATTACACTCACAATTCACAGTGACTGTGCACACAAAAGAAAAATGTTTTGTTTCTGTACTCTGTACTTTGTATTCCGTTTGATCAAAAGATAGGTGCGTGAGTGTGTGTAGATACAAAATAGAGAATGCATAATACATGTATGGATGCAAGTAAGTGGACATGATGGGAAGGATATGAGACTAATAGACTCTTCTTTCCCCAGTTGATCGAGATGGAGTATGGAGTAGCGTCCAACCAATTCATGAAGAAGTGTCAGTTTCCAAGCAGTCCTCGACTCTGTACTCGACTCGAGACTCGATTTGGATCGAAATGCAGTTCCCTTTCCCATCAATTCCTCTTCCTCCTGCTCTTGCTTTTACGTTTACTCCGGTTTACTCGGACTACTCGGACTACTCGAGGGGTATTAATTAGATTAAGATTAGATCATCTGACCATCCAACTCCAGTCTCGAGTCTCAAGTCTCGAGTCCTCTCACACGGAAACAAGATTCTATCCCACTACTGCACCACTGCAATACACTCTTCCTCTTTGTACACATATGTGCAGTGGAAACCGCCGCTCCTCTCCCTTTCACCCACACAAACACGCAGACACTCTCACCCAACCCAAACCATCACTTTCTCCCTCACTCTACTTTATACACTCTACTTTATACACACACAACCTCAAATTGTGAAACTGCTGCCAAAGGAAGGAAGTTGGGAGTACGTCGTACTCTTCCGAGTAGAGTTGAGGTTGGAAGTATCTCTCCAGTAAATGTCTGATAGCCACTACTATTATTAACTCGGCTCTAATGTCAAGAGGAGATTCTGATGCTAAAACCTAAAACCAGAGAGAGAGAGAGAGCGAGAGAGATACACACAGAGCACAGAGCATAAGCACACTTAATGTACGAGACTCATCCTGATTCAACTATTATTGCTCGCCATTCCAAAGTACACGAGAGCATGAGGAGATGAGAAGACACTGCCCTGCATACTCCACAATGCATAATGTATAATGTATAGTGCTATCATTATGAATGGGTCCAGTCTCGAGTTTTAGAAAACGAGAAGGAGATTACAAGTCGAGAAAAGAAGTCTGTGACAAGAACAAAACGCTCTCTTTCCCTCAAACACACGCGTATATAAAATGTACAGGATGATGATGCAAGTCTAGAGTGTGGAGTCAAAGTGGAAAATAGCCCAAGCCAAAGCCAACCACCACTAACAAGTAAATATCCTCCGTACCTTCTTCATTCACCACAAATATCAACACATTCACTAAATTCTTTTCCCTTCATTGAAATACCGAAACCCTTTATTGAGGATGTACAGTTTATAGTTGGATGTTGGAGTGTGCTTCGGACGTGTAGAATGTAGAATGTGGAGCGTGGAGATTCAGAACTCAGAGTGAGAAATGCAGTTCCGTCTCCTCAAGGATATTTCCTCATTTGGAGGAACGAGTACAGATTTCGAGTTTATTATTATCCCGTCTCCTACCAAAAATACCCAATGATATTACATATAAACCTGTGCACTGTACTCTGTACTCTGTATATAACGTATAATGTACACATTCACATTCACATGAATGAGAGACAGAGGAAAGTCAAGATCATGGTCTATTTCCTATTTCCATGGACGTGCCTCAGCTTTATGCTTTCCGTCTGGAGTCTCCGAGTCTTGGAGTAAACATGCATCGATGCAGCTACATAATCTGTAAACTGTAAATACTTTGTACACTGTAGAAACTGGAGGCAGTGCGTAGTCCTCAGAATATAAAATGTACAATGAAGAGTAGATAGTGCATAATCTTTATGTCTACTGCTTATGCTTGTGCTTGTGCTGAGCTCCAGCTCTACTACATTTACTTCATCTCCTCTCCTTTTGTTAGCGAGATAACTTAGTCTGTTTTTATTAACTCACCAGGAAAAACTCCACATGCACAGAGATATTATGTGCCGTTGAATGAGGAGTATGTACAATATATAATGTCATCCCTCACGCCTCGCCTTCCTTCCTTTCCTATTTCCATACACTTTCTTCTCCTTCCCTCAGCTCAGTTCAGTTTAGTCTAGTTTAGTCTATAGTTGAGTTTGGGCAAAGCAAACCAAACCGCCCTAAATTACTTGTACATCCGAGTGCTGGAGACTTCTAGTGCCTCTAACATTACTACCAGACTTTTACCAAAAATATATAGCCACAATCTACTCTCCGCATTATGCAGTCTCCATTCTACATTCTACACTCTACATTCTAGATTCTACACTAGAGAAAAAACATGAAAAAACTAACCTTGTCTTCGCCACGACGTTTTTTACTCCTTTTCTCCTCCGTCTTGTGGGTTTTTTACTTGCTTTTTTTATTTTTTCTTCCTTCGTCTCCGTTCTGTTCCTCTTCTTCTTCGTCTTCTTCTTCTTTCCCAGCTTCTTTTACAATTAGTTGCTCAAGTCGTTTTTTTTTCTCGGCTCTCCTTCACTTTGCTTTGTTCAAGATTCTAGACTCAAGACACTGTACTTTGCTGTAGTGAAGGAAATTGCTTGCCAAAGTATTAAGTCACACCGATAAACTTTTCCTCCAGTTTTTTCTGTACTGTAGGCAGTAGGCAGTGAGCAGTATTTGTGGTTATGGAATATGTATTATTATATATACGGATTATAAAATGACTACCATATGCTCACTCTTTCTGCTTCTGCTTCTGGGGCTGGAGACGACTACGACTTTACGAGATGAGACGGAGAGGAAGAAGCCAAAAGTAGACGAGAAGAAGGCGATGATGATGATTAAGAAGCAGAGTCCTGGAAATAGAAAGAAAAAAAAATCCAGAAAATTTGAGTAGGTCTCATTGAAACTGTCAGTAAAATCCGAGTGCTCTGAAACTCCGAAACTCTGAGACTCTGAGAATCCGAGTCTCGGAGTTTCAGAGCACTTGGACGGAGGTTTATTCTCAAAATGGGCATTGAAGCAGGAGAAACGGGAGAAAAAGTGGAGGATGGCCCATTCACAGAAATATTATGAACACAGGGAATTTAGAAAAGAAAACAAAATACAAAATACAATACAATATGCACAAGGTTGGTGGAGGAAAATTACGGTAAACGACTTTTCCGCTGCAAATTAAGAATATGCGAGAGAAGCTGACAACTCGGACTATAAACAATTCGCCGTGCATTTCCATCGCTTTATCGCTTTATACTTTTGCCCGTGTTTTACATAGAAAATATGCATTGTGCAGTGTACAGAGATCCTTTGGATTATTGTTAGCTCATTCATATGCTTGGCAGGGAGTTGTTGAGTGAAAATGAAAATTCCACCCTGTTTAAAATACGACGTCATTTTCAAGACAACTAATCGCTTTCAACAAACTCACGTTTTTTTATCCTCCTCCCTTTTCTTTTCTCCTTCTCTTTCTAGCTTATCGTTTTCGTGGTAATGATAAGAAACGGATTGCGCCTCTCTTCTTCAGGAATCGAATGTCATGTGCACTGTTTATTGTTCATTGTTCCTCTCCCCCGAAAAATCATTACTTTTTACTTATTACATTCACACAGATGAAAAACTAAAATTACATATTGAACATTAAGATTCTCTCAGATTCTCTTAGAAAAACAAGAACAAGAAAAGGAAAAAGGATGATCCCATTGTTTTTTCTTTTATCATATCATTTCATTACATTTTACTCCGAATTTGGAGCAGCAAGTAAAATCCCACTTGTTCACTCTTCGCCATGGGAAGAAACGGGAGGAAATGAAATCCTTCGTATCATTAACTTTTCATGTAGGAAACTATAATTTGGGGACAGAGAGACAAAGACAGCGGAGTGTGCCGAAAGAGAGAGGATTTTCAGTATTCCCAAGTCCTTTGTGTGTTCTGGGTTCTGCGTTGTCGTTGTGAAGGACTGTTGCTGTTGTTGAAGGAACTTATCAAAAAGTATTACTATTTAATTGCTATAGTACACTTGACATTCTTCTCTTTCTCTTTCTTTCTGTTTCAGAGTACACTGAAGAAGAGCAGAAGAAGGGAGTAAATAAGCAAGGAAGGCAATAGTCGTAGAATTTAAAGAAATTTTCGCCTTGAGAGTCACATTCAAATGTAAATCATCACAATGTGTTCTGTGCACAGTGTATGATTTGACTTGCTCTAGTTTGCTTTGGTGGAAGCAAAGCAAAGAGTAGATATTAAATGAAAGCTTCTTGTACAGTGTACACTTATGATATTTACAATTACAGTGGAGAGTGGAGAAAGTGGGAGAGAGGACGAGGGAGGAACATTAAAAGACAACCGGGTAAAGTGTAGAGAGTAGAGTATTAGTGTATTAGTTGAGGATGGAAAGCTGCTAAGAGACTACTTTATTTTTGGGAGCGTCGCATCTGGATTAATTCATTCTCCTTTTCATGTTCATACTCTGACTCAGACTCAGACAAAAGGGAAATGGCAAAGACAATCAACCAACAAACAGATACAACATTCTACATTCTCCTCGGAATGGAAAAGAAGACTCTGAAATTTGATTCTGCTTCTGAATCTGAATACTCGTTCTTTTTCTTGTTCTTCTTGTCCTCAACCTCGTTGTCCTGTTTGTACTTTGTTCTGTGCATGAAGATATGTAGATGTGTTGTTCTTTAACGGCGGAGACCGGATGCCAGAGAAAACCAGAGAAAAGGAAGAGGACAAAATGCAAATGCAAATTTGCGTTGGGTTAATTCAGCACTACATTAACATGTTAATGACTCTCCTTTCCTCTTATCTCCCTTTCGAACCAAAGTCCATGTCCGTTTGGTCCCATGAAAGGTCTCTAGTCTCCAGCCCCCCTCTTTTACTCTTTTCCCCCCACCTCCCAAAAATTTGAAAATTCTCGGGAAAAGCAGTGAAAACAGCTTCTAGTCATGAACTCCAACTGGAACTGGAAAAGTATACACTCCGACTGGAGATAGAATCTTATCTAAATACATGACAATTCCAAACAATACCGAGTTCAGATTTATGAGTCCAGAGTTCACTGTTCAGTAGTCAACCCCAGTGACTCCAAGTCTCACCAACTTGATTCCAATTCTACACTTTTACTTTTACTTTTACATTTACACAATGAACAAGTCAAAGTAAAAGTCTCATTTATTCTACCCTCTCTCAACTCCCCATTTTTTCCTATTCATTAATATGCACAATATTCAAAGGACATCTGTATGTATGTATGTATGTAATTCTAGAAATTCTGGGACTAAAATCCAACTAAAACTGAAACTAAAAGTGATTTTAATGCCCTTCTCTTCTCCAGAGAGAAGATCAAAAATGAACACAAGAAAAAAGAAAATGAATCTTTAACTAAATTATAAAGTGAGTGAAATTTCAATGTTCAAGTGTATTAAGTATTAAGCTGAAGAATTTTATCCAATTCACTCCACTTGAATCCAATGGAAAGCTGTACAAACCAGAGAGCAGAGAATTGAGAATCGAGGACGGAAGCTCTTTTCTTTCTACAGAAAAGTGTAGAACAAGTAGAAATTGAGACGTTGAGACGTATCTGGAATCTGGAATCTACAACAAGTGAAGAAGTCAAGAAGTTGCATTAATAAAATATAATACAAAAGACAAAAGAAAGTGTAATCGAAAGAATGAAATACTTTTTCATTTAGTTGAAACTTGACTCAAGAATCAAGACTCAAGTCAAAGAGCGTGTAGCGTGTACAAGGGAATGGAATACAAGAACAGATGACGAACATGGAGAATGGAGAGTCCACATGTGCAATGCGTTCTGTGTTCTGTTTAAAGAAGAGCGAGCTCCATTGACTTTTGTTCTTAATATTTGATTACATGTGGAGGACACATGAGTCAATGGAAAAGGGCAAGAAGAACAAGAACAAGAAGAGGAAGAAACCCAGAGTACAATTTTAATTAATGATAAGAACTTCCATTAGCTCTCATTCGACTCTCGACTCACTCTGAGGAGGAACAGAACAGAACAGAGCAGAGCACAGAAGAGGCCTGAACCAACGGAAGAGAATAGTTAAGTTAACTCCGACTTGAGACTCACGCTGGAGAAAAGCATGTATTATATTTCATGGATATGGAAAATGGAAAACAGATAGCAGATAGTCCAAGGAAAAGGAGAAAAGGAGCAGATATACTAAACACTAAACACTTTCTTCCTCCTCTTCCTCTTATTCTTCTGCTTTCCTTTCACAGAAGAACGGAAGAACGACTGACATTCACCAGTGACTTTTGTACAAGTTGAGTTGAGTGGAGCTGAGCCGAGTCGAGTTAACTTCGACTTGTGCTTCCACAGAGGAAAAAGTTACCAGTGAATCTTGAACCCATCAGAGACAAAAAACAAGAGAGATAGAGAGAGAGAAACAGATAGAAATAGATAGAAAAAGTATCTTTACATAAAATGAAATAATATATAATATAATATTTGAACCACCCAAAACTCAAAAGAAGAAACAATATTCCTACATTCGCATATGCATTTAGAAATATCCTAAAACCTAAAAGCCCATTGAGCTAAAAGGTTCTACAAGCTTCTCGTAGAATATTAAAAAGGAATTTTAACCCATTGTGACATTGACATCCTAAACGCATTTCCACGTCCACCGGGTCTCCTCCGAGAGAGCAACTGAGAGAGAGAGAGAGAGAGAGAGAGAGTCACCAAAGAAAGTTTGCAAAACTTTCTCTCTCTTTCTTACACTGCCATGACTTAGGAAACCTCTACGCTCCTCTCTCTTCTTCTCTCTTCAACATGTCTCCATGTCCCAAAACTCAGAAGAGGAAGGAGATTCCGGATTCCGGGAAAACTCAAAGTCATCCTCGTGTTGATTACAGCTCCCAAAAGAGAGAAAGAGAGAGAGAGAATCTGGATAGGAAAACTATATGAATAATTTTATATTACATTATATATTATATTACAGCTCTGAGGTTATATTATTATCATTTTGTATTAAAATAGTAACCCTTTCTCTTCTCTTCTCTTTCAATACCATCTTGAACCATCTTCAAGGACTCTGTAGAATCTGGAGTTGTCACAGCTTTAACGAGGCAAGTATCTGGGGTCCCGGATCACTCGAGATTATCTCATGTGCACAACTTACGTTCAAATATCCCACCACCACATGAATAATCAACATGCTCAATATTTTACACATTCTAAATTCTACAGCTATTTTGTTGTGTTGTAGCGAGGGAGCTTTGAAAAAGACGTAAGACATGAAACACAGAAGCCAATTCAAAAAATAGAAATGTAAGTAAAAAAAGAAGAAAAAATGCTCCTTGTTTATTGTTCATTGTTCATCCTGTAGAATATCAGACGTACATGATTCAAAATAAGACAACACAACAGAATACGCTTCACACTTGCTGCTGGCTCAGCTTAACAAATAACAAATAGCGTCTTCTTTCTCTCTTTTGCACAAACTCACAAGTTGTGCACACACAAGTTGAAAGAAAAACAAAAGTGTGGCTGTAGCGGAAGTTGTAGTTTTACTTTTTACTTGTAGCGTAACTACGGAGAATTTGATTTGAGGCCTCAAGATTATGCAGCAGAAATTTTAGAGCTTACTTTGGAGAAAAATATTGTACGTACACTCGACCTTTGTAAACAGTCCGTGTGCGCTGTACATTGAACATTGAAGAGAGTTCAAGGGAAATGCTAAAAACGGAGATGAAAGTATAGGAGAAAAGAGGAAAAAGGAGGAAAAAGAGCAGAAAGAGTAGAACGAGTCAAGACAAAGATGAGAAACAAGGACGATTCTTCTCAAGTTTTCCTAGCGCTTCGATCCTGTGCATGATAAGCATTCAAAAGTAGTCAGGAGACTTGAATCTCTTTTTCTTTCCTCCAACTCTTCAGTTTGAGTCCGTATGAGTTTGAATTTTGGAGAAAAGGGAGAGCATCGAGCACCGAGCAGCGAGAAGAACGGAGAGAAGATGAAAAGGAAAAGGGAAAAAGAGTATGTACAAGAAATGATGTGTCTGTTGTCTGTATTTCCCTTTCTTCTCCTCATGATGTCATTATTCAAGCCCAGTTTCAGTTGTACTCTCCTTTTCCTCAGTTTACTTTACTTTTACCAGTTCCGACATCCAACAGCATTGCGATTCCTTGCAATTTATTTATTCTTGAGACCCCGTTTAACATGCATTGATAAACAACAAGATGACTCTCACTCTTTTCTCATCCTATTTAAACAAACTTTCTGCCTCGTCCTCAATTTTACCCTGTACATCCCAAAACACATAATACAAGTTGATAGAGACCTTAAAAAAGATAAAGAGAGAAAGAGAGAGGGCACATCGACAAGTGCCAGAGACACATACGCGGAATCCAGTTCCAGCGAACGTTGGAATTTCCCCCCAAAAAGACAGCAACAACCAAAGAACCAACAGTTCCAGATTCCAGACTCCACATATTTCGTTTCTTGTTCTTGTCTTGTTCTTTCTGTTTCAATCTGTGACTTTTTATTTGACTGTCCTAACCAATTCCACTTTCCTTTGCTCCTTTTCCTCCTTTTGCTCCTTTGCCAATGTCATGTACATAAAAAGTAAAAAGAGGCTGCACACAGAGTTGAATACCAATAGCAACCGGAAAATGGCATGATGAAGACGTAGAACAAAAATATCTCTATCTCGTATCTTTTCATGGCACTTTCAAATATGCCTTATTTTGGCAGAGGGCAAAAAGAGCAGAAAGAAGAGCCCCGTCGACTCCAGTCAAGACAAGTCAATTCAGTTAGGAATTTTCAAACGTCTCAAAAAACTATGGCTCAACTACACCAAAACTCTCTTGATATTCTTGGGATTCTTGCTTTCTTTTTCAGCCTCATCCTCACTTTTTTCCTCAGTCTAGAGTCTGGCTCTAATCCTACACACTCACACACACACACACACACACACGCACTACGCACTTCCTCTTACAATTTCCATACGATTGTTCCTCCTTTTCCTTTTACTCGGATATCTTTTACAGTCCATTCACGAAGTCAATGTTCAACATCTCGATTGAGAACAACTTGTGCTCACCATTAAACAAAGTTATGGTGGATGCATTAAACATCAACTCCCACCCAAACACCAAACTCCAAACTCAAAGCAAAGTCAGCGCAACCAGACCAAACCAGAACAGAACAAAGGAGAACTACAGAACAATCCGAATCCAAATCCGAATCTTCCACAGAATAGAAATCCAAATCGAAATTGGGAACAGTGAGCACAAATCCACAGATAGAGAATTTACAAGGAAGAAGAGAAAGAGAAGGCTACACAGAAGCTCCTCTTTCCTCTTACTCATACTCATTCACTTTTCCTTCCTGTCCATTTTGTATTTTACTCAATACATGCTTCTCTTCTCTTCTTTTCTCCTGTTCCGTGTGTAAAAGACTCCGCCTATTTTATTTGGTGAAATCGCCTCCATCTGACACAAAGGCAACTCCACCCCTGATAAAAGTCAGCTCAAGGATCCAAAATATAGAAAACGTCCGTCCATCACACCACATCAAACCAAACCAAATCACATACCATCAAATCCAAAAAAAAGTAAAAGTAAAAAAAAACATAGGAATGATCATCTCAGCACACAAACAAACACAATCAATAGCCAATAGTCAATAACTAATAGTGAAAGAGACAGTTAGAGCCAATAAAATTGGATGATGGAATGAAATGGAAAATGGACTGGAGCTTTCATTCTTCTCTTATTCTTTTATTCTTCTTCCTCATCACCCAATTCAAACAACAATAACAATAACCATAATAATAATAATAATAATAATAATAATAATAATAATAACCAAGGTGATCTGAATTCTGAATGATATTGTTATCGATACCTGTTATAGCCTGAAGGAAAAATGTCGTGCCATCTTTTTTAATTGCAATCGCAATAGGAAAAAGCAATAGGCTGAAGCTTGATGCTTCATTTTCATGTTGATCACTGGTCATTTATTGATATTGATACTTGACCCATTCTCATTAAGACGAGCATTACATAATCTCAAGTATTATGTCTTGTGTTATTCCCTGCACACAGAATCAGGTTGACTCGAGAGCCGACTCCAATCCCAATCACCCAATTAAACAACCAATGCACACAAGAGAAATGACGAGAATATCAATTCCAGTTTGGAGTTTTGACGCAAGAACAAGTCTCAAGACTCAAGCGGAGCAGAAGAATGAACAGAAGAACTGTGGTCAATTTGTGAATTCATCTCCATTTTTTCATGTACTCGCTCTTGTCTTTTTTGGATGAAACACAAGTGAATTTCCTTTACTGGATTTACAGCATAAGAATCTTAATCCAGCTAACAAAACCGTGAATCGGAATTCTCTATCGTCTATCGTAGATTGTACATCGCAAGAGGTATGTGTGCCAAAAGAAGGGAAGAGAAAAGGAAGGAGAAGCTGAGATTTGGAAAGTTGGGAGAGATTAGCATAAGATTTTAGCCTAACAAGGATTTGGAGCTCCCAAATTGTTTTCTAATAATACGGAGTACGGACTTTGGACTCGGAACATTACAGTCATGTTTATGTCCATTTCCTTCCTTCTCAGTGTAGAGAGTGCAGAGCTGGTCTGAATGTTCTCAGGAAGAAGGAAAGCCTTGGGCTGGATCCACAAGCAAAGGGAACAGTGGCAGTGGCAGTGAGACAGTTTGTAGTTTGTAGAGTTTGAACAAACTGTGGGCAGAGGTGAAAATGAAAGCAAGTTCTCCAAGAATAAATCTTATCTTCACACTGTGAAGAATTGGAAGCCCTGGAATCTCCCGTCCAAACTGAGCATTGAACATTGTACACTGAGCATTGGGCATGGAACATGGAGTATGGAGGGAACAATGGCGCTTATCAGAACAGAACGAGATTCGGGGTAAAATATGGGAGGAATTGAGTTGAGTTAGGTAGCTCTTTCTCTTCTCTTGAATAACTCGCCTTCCCACTATCTCTCTCTCTCTCTCTCTCTCTCTCTCTGTATACGTACATGTGGAGAAGAAGCCTACATAATTTCTATATGAATTGGTTACTTTTACTTTCCCTGCACATTGCACATGAATCCGGGAGTATTCTATCTTTTCCCCATTCCAACTTGTGAACGTAACGTGTAACGTGATAGCGCCACATAGTTTTCATCTCTTTCTCTCACCTACAACTCCAACTCTAACTCCAGCCTATTGCATTCCATACGGAATACGGACTTTGGACTGTCCTAAACTACAATACCAACGTGTACTCCTCGCACTGATACTGATATTCCAGATTTACCTTTCCATTCTTCTCTTTTCTCCTCCAACTTTGTTCACTGTTCAGTGTTCACTCTCCGCCAATACACATTACATGTACAATACATTTCATTTCATTCCAGCTCTTTTCCCTACTTTATTCCATAGACTTAACAACTTTAGCTAAGCCTTTCCATTCTTTTCCATCCCACTGATACTCGTACTCGTACTGATTCTCTGATCGGGAGTTTTACTTTTACCTTTTACTTTTTGTTGTAAGCTATTAACTGTTAACTCACTAAATTTTGTCCACTAGAAAAAAAAACCTTAACGGTCGCCTTCAATTCGCAATTCCTTTGTTGTTAAGCCAAGAGTCAAAGGAGAAAGGCGTAGAGCGTAGATCACGTCTATTCAATGGACACTTTTTGTACTTATTTTGTATCTACAATCTACAATCTACACGTAAGACCTTTATCCATTATCCATTATCCATATCTATGTGTTATATCCTATTTATATTTTATATTATGAGAATAAAGTCTCAAGTTAACAAATGTTCTTTTTTGTGAAAACAGTCTGAGATTTCCCTTCTTTTTTCCTCTCTTTTTGTTTGAACTTTGTATTTTTATCAGCCCAGCCAAAGAAAATGATAGAAAACTAAAAGAACTAAAAGAACCAAAAGAACAACCAACCGCAGCGTTGATTCTTAACTCCTGATTCTTGATGATATCGTGACAATTGAACGTTGAAGGTTGAGCGGAGTCATGAACAGATGCTCCCGATCTTTTTTAGCTTCATTACACTGTAACACTGAAAAGTACGATCAGTAAAATAACATCAAGTAAAGTGAAGGCAATGGACAAGAAAATGTACTGTATAATATAAAACGTAAAATGTAAAATATACTATGAGTTCAGTTCCGGTGCGTGATATATGGAATAATAATATGTACGTGTAATTTTGTGGGACAAAGGTTCACCACGGCCACAAAACACAAAACACATGTGTTCGTGTAGGCTGTAGACTGTAGACAGAATGTAAACAAGTAGTGAGTAGTCCTTTTGAAGATGAAAGAAAGAAAGAAATAGAATTTATTTACATGTAATGTCTACGGTAAAACATGTAAGGATGATAAAAATAATGATACACTTTGTTGGGTTTATTCAATTGAGGAGTGAGGAGCGAGAGAGGGAACTGGGTAAACTGGTAAACTGGGAGGAACAAAATCAGAATCAGTGACTGAGTGAGTGAGGACACGACATGTCGACGTCGACAAGGTAACTGAATAAGGACAACTAACAACTATTACTATTACAACCCTACAACACGAAAGGACAACAAGTACAAAATACAAAACCAAGAACAGATGACACAACAAAAGAAAAAAGAATGTACAACAACAACAACAGCTCTGCATAAAATTTCTAAAGAATGGGGAGATAAAGTAAAGTGAATTTAAGATTTGAGGCTGAATGTAGAAATGAAACTACAACATTTGTGGAGTTGAGTTGAAAGAAGACCACAGGAGGAACTCCTGTTTTCACAGTGTAGACTGTAGACTGTGTACAATATGATATGATACAAAGAAGTGAGAACAAAAAATTGCTCCATATCTTTTTGTGTGTATTGTGAATGGGGAATGTTGAATGCATACCAGAACCAGAGCCAGAACTACCCATATCCATACAATTGGATTCTATTTCTATACTTGATGTAAAGAAAGGCCAAGTCAAGCCAGAGCAGAAGAGAAGAGAAGAGGCCACCAAGAGTCCTCAATTGTTCAGAGCAGCCTGAGAAAGAACAAGGACCTTGTGTTTTCTACTACTTTTGTGCATGTCTCGAGTACTCGAGAACAAATGGAATGAGACTGAAAATGTATCTGTTCTAAACTGTACTTTGTACACTGTACTGTGCTGTATGTTCTATGTTGTGTGTTGTATTTTGTAGTTGGTTGTGGTAAATGGGAGTGAACTTTACTCCTTTTATTTTATTACAGTCATCATGGTGTATTGGGCATGGAATCTAATGGTATCCTTTCCGAACCCGTCCTATCGCAGTCTAGAGTCGAGAGTCCTCTCTAAGCCGCAACTTGCTCCAGTCCACGGTGAATCCAGACCCAGATCCAGATCCAGATCCAACTGTCTTTCTCTTTCTTTTTCGTGTCTCCTCTTTTCTTTCCCCCTGTCCTTTTTTCCTCCTGCCCATTTGTGACTGTGTGTAGTGTGTAGTTCGGTGTATCTCACCGTCTTCCGTCTTGTGTTCTCCAGCCCAAAACAAAGTTTAAGCATCTTGTAATTAATTCAGAACAGGATATTATCTCTACGTCTGAGGTCCTTTTCTTTCCGCGATGCTGAAAAGCAATTCCATGGAAAGTGATTCAACGTCCTCTCATCCATCAGTCACCTTCACATTTCACATCTCACATCCTCATCCCACTGAACTGTACTGCACTGCACTACCGTACGCCTCGTCTCCTCCACTCTCCTCTCCCATAAATACACACCAACACACACAACACATACCACAGTCACATTCACACGAACCAACACAAGGAAACAACGAAACAGAACACACACAGACACGGACACAAGTACAGAGAAAAATTACTCCTCTCCCTCTCCCATTTAGTACAATATAATATTCCACTGCCTCATCATGTACAATGTACAAGATGCACAGAGTATATTGTACAGGTTCTCTCTCTGTGTGCAATGGTAGATTAAGCTTCCAGCC
This sequence comes from Sminthurinus signatus, assembly GCA_019776565.1. Lineage (NCBI taxonomy): Eukaryota > Metazoa > Arthropoda > Collembola > Symphypleona > Katiannidae > Sminthurinus > Sminthurinus signatus. Next base: position 8,977 of record JABASP010000985.1, on the reverse strand, counting down.
CCTATCTCTTACATCTTGACATGAAAAGTTCCCAAAGCAAACCACACCAAAAGCTACAACCTCATCAACTTTAAGACTCTTTTTTGAGACCATCAGCATCAATATCAACATCCAAACATCCAAACAACCAACAGCCAACCAGCAGACAACTAGGTAACATTCAAAGAAAATGAAGAGTATGGATAAACAATATAGATAGTAGATAGTCCGAGAGAGATAGGAAAAGGAAAGAGCTCTTGCAGTGGAATGTGTGTCGAATGTCGAATCTACCGTAAATTAATCCACAGCAACCACACTCACACTACAAATGCATACTGCACATGTATTTGTATTTATATGAGCATTATGTATTATGTAATGCATACCTCCACTAAACTACACGGCGCTGTTCTGTTCTGTATGCTGCCACTCATTTAATCACATTTATTTAACTGCACCACTGAACACAGACTCGACTAGACCAGACCAAACCAGAACAGGCCAACTATGAAAACATGTACAATATTACAGAATACAGAATACACATACACAAGAAAATGAGAGAGAGAGAAAATGTGTAAAACCAAAAACCCACAGCACCGCAACAAGGTTGGCCTGTTGGCCATTCCAGGAAAGTTGCTCTGCTTTGCTTTGGTTTGAGTTGGTTTGCTACGGACCGGTAAGAAGAAAGGAGTGGAGGTGGAATGAAGGCAGGCAGGCCAGGCGGACAGGTGTACAGAATTCTCAAACAAATCCAAATTCCCATTCCCCACACTCACATTCATATTCACACTCGTACTCGCACTCGCACTTGTACTGGCATTGGAAACGGAGTCAAAACAACCCAACAAAAGGAGAAACTAACTGTACATAGAAAATTGTACATTACATATGCTTTGCTGTACTATGACAACGACTGATTGCAATCGACTAGAGCTCAGAAGACTTTAGAGTTTAGAGTCGTCAAGATTTCCGTGTTTCTGGTCATTATGACTAATATCTTGTAGAAAGTAGGAACATGACTTGAAATGGCCAACATTACACTTTATATTCCACACACATGACATTATCCTTCCCAACACAAACAGACGCATTTACACAGGTGTCTACACAAACAAGGTTCATCCGTTGCCATGCCATCCCATCCATTCCATTCCGAGTACATAATACATAATACTTATTCCTTATTCCATTGTGTTGTCTAAGCAGTTTTCCCAATAGTTTATTTCTCATATCCAGAAATCCGGATCCAAATCCAAATCCAACTCCAGTCCAGTCATCAATCCTCATAAAACATACATTTATTATTGGGAATTCCTGAAACTAATCATGCTTGAAATCTTTCAACTTTTCTGAGTGATTTCCTCTGCTCTACTCCGTACTCTTCTGATGCTTCTGAAGTTCCTGATGCTCCTCTGGTTCGCTATAAAACTTTAATTATGACTATGGCTTCCACGTGAACCCTTTACCCTTTAAATTCCACCAAATCCAGCACAATCCGATCCATAATCCACACAACGCAAGACAACATACAACGTGGATTCGTGTGGCCATGTTGAATGTTGAATGTACATTGTGCATGGCAACTGGTTAAGAAGAGATAAAACTGTTATCATTGAGATCATGTGTGATTACATCAAGTTGATGGGTCACACAAATACAAATACAAACGAAAACACATTCAGCAACACATCCAACACAACAGCACAACGCAATACAATACAATACTGCAGTGAATCTAAGTAGCAGTTTGGACTTTGGAGTAATAATAATAATAATAATACAGGAGGAACATGGAACCATTTCTGTTTCTATTGTGTGGACTGTAGGCAGTAGACACTGGGAAAAAAGGATTATATTGTAATGTTGCTATTTGAGCATATTCATTCTAGTTTCTAGTTTCTACACAAGTATCATGTAGTCAACTTGTACTAGAATACTTGGTCTTTGTCCGACCTGAGATGAGGAATAAATAATACAGAATATCCTTCCTATTTACAGCACTGTGGAGTATGAATGGCCAAAGTTCCATGTTCCATGCAGAATGCAGAATGAAATAAAAGAAAAGACAAGAAAGAGACGGACAGTCAGACAAATAGTCAGAGTTGACTACACTGTATTCCATATAGCACATATAATATGTACAATGTACAGTGAAATAAAAAATGAGACTTGGAAATCTTTCGTGAGAAATGCTCATTTAGTTGAGACACCTTCGTGTTTCGTGTCCTCTCTTTTCTCTATGTCCATTTACTCCTTTCTTTTTCTTTTCTTCCTTCCTTCCTTCTTTTTTAGACTATCTATCCATCCATCTCCCTACTGCCTACTGTAATATCCATACACTATACAGTGCTCCATTCCTCCTTCCAACAAGAACCTTGTAAAGAATAACCTAGACTTTGGACTGGACTCTGGACTCTGGACGAAAATAGAAAATAGAATGGAAAAGAATGGAAGCCCAGAGGAAAAAAAGGAAATAGTTTTGGTTGACGAGAGAACTGGACATGAATGCTGAAAATTCCGAGGACAATCAACAATTCTCAAGTATATAATAATATAATAGTCACTCACTTGTATGCTTCAGCCTGGACTTTATAGCGTACATGTTTGCTATGTTTTATGTTGTGTGATAGGTGATAGATCTACTTATTTCATTCCACTGCTGCTACTACTGCTGTGACGACGAGTTGTGATTACGATTAGTACGGCCATCACAACTACGTGAATAACGTGTAGATTCTGGATTGTGTTGTCGTGCATTGCACATTGGAAGTAGAATTGGACGAGGTAATACATACATGAAAGTAGTATGACGAAGGAGAGAAGTAGAGGAAAATGGAGATGAAAAGACATTGTTAAATGAAGAATCTGCTTGTCTCTCGTGCAGGATGTGAAATGACTGTGTGCTGTGTAGAGAGTGGAGAGTGAATAGTGGACAGGTCATATATAATAATATAATGTCCTATATCTACATAACACATCCTTCACACCACCAGAACACAGAACACGTAACAAACGAGGACTGCAGAAATAACCCGAGTGAGAATGAGAAGGAGAATGGACGAATGGACTAAAGAAAAGAGAAAGAAAAGAGAGAGGACAGGAGATGTATTCTCATATTCTCATATTCTCATTCCACTTACAAAACACAGTCATATTTTCTCTGTCCATCCTTCCTGAATATTTCACCTCATTCCTCACACACAATATCCTCCACTTTCTCTCCCTCTCTCTCTCTCTCTCTCTCTCTTTTCTTGGAAGGAATCCTCTCTACAAATCATTGCAATAACCTCCCTCTCACACACAGACACACACAGACTACAGACATTCATCCACAATGTACAGTCCAGAAAGTAGAAATGCTTTTCTTTTTTCTCTTTAAATTGGAATTGGAATCCTCCTTTGGAACTGGAACTCTGAAGGGGGACTCTATCCATTTTACTACCATCTTAATCTATGGACTTTACTTCCACCGTTCCATGGTGTACATAATACATAATAAATAAGTATGCAGACTATAAACCATGAATTTAGTTTAGCTCCATATTATATCAGAAAAATATCCAGACTCTGTCCATGTTACACAGCAGACACTGGACAGTTTTAGTACTATAACTGGAAAGAAATGGTGTAGAATGTAGAATGTAGAATCCCCTGAATGTCCAATTCCAATGTCCACACATGATGTAGGAATATAAATATACCTTGGAAAAAGGACATGACTATAAAAATATGAAAAATGATGGAAATCATGCATGACATTGTATAGATTCTCTGAATACTCTATTTCCATATTTCCACATTTCCCCATTTCCATATCCTTTTCTCACTTCTTTTTCCAGTTTGTCCAGATCCCGATGCATATTTGTATTATGTATTATGTATCCTATATTTCAGGAGAGGAGACAGGAACACACCTAACATTTCCATGGTCCATATTCATGTCATCTCACATCCGACTCAGACGCTCCAAACACCAAACTCAAAATTCCACTCTCCTCTTCCCAAATCTCGAGTACACAGAGCACAGAGTACAGAGTACCTTCAAGTACATCTACACTCTACTCTACATTGTACAAGAGAAGAGAAGAGGGATGATCCCATCCATAACACATAATATATAATATTATATAATAATAATAATGTAATATATCTACTCCAGTTCCACTTGGTGGATCCTCAACCAGAACAGAATAGAATCCACCATCTTCTCTTTCTCTAATACTTTCCTTTCGCTCCCTCGAACATTTCACATCATTTCTATTTTTCCGCTCTTGAGCATATCTTTTCCACAAAAATCCAAGCACAAACACATTCAGGCTGTCCTCTCCTATTTCCTATGCAAAGCATTTGTGTACGTCGAGTGGTCGTTCTTTTTCCCATTTCAACCAGAAACCAGAACAAGTGAAAAAAAAGAGCAAGAGTATAGCATGTTGGTAGTTTTTGGGGAAATGTCCCTCTTCCTCATCTTTTCCTCTTTTGTAGCCCTGGACAACGCTCAACGTTCAACGTTCACTGTGAAATGTTCATGTTATTCTAATCATTCACGGGAAAACATTTATTATGCATAATATTGCCTTTCTCCAGCTTCAGATCCAGCTACTTTTACTTGTAAGTGGTACATGACAAACAAATTCATACTCTGACTGGACTAAAGCTTTTCCCCAGTTTCCCAGTTTGCTCAAATTATCCAGCTGCTGTCAACTGTATTTATTTATCCAGGACAAACATGTGACTGCCTTAAATTTTGGGAGACAGATATTCACAATTCAAGTCCCACTGTTCCAATTCAAACACCCAAAGCCCATCTATCCATCTTTTTAAACTTTATGTAACTTCCTTCCAGGATTCTACGAGAAACAACAAGAAATAAAAACTTTGTTTTCCATACGTACAGATTTACTAAACACTAAACACTAAACATCATCTGCAGAGCTGGAAACAAGATGGAAAAAATGAAGGGACTAAAAAGTTTCTAGAAAAAGCGCGCAGCTTCTTCTTCTGTTTTTGTTTTTCCTCAAGTCCTCAAGTATTTATTCTCTGGGGAGAATATGATAGGAAAAGAGACGATGAAAGGAAGAAAGCAAGTCTAAAAATCTAGAAGTCAAGAAGTTAAGAAGTCAAGAATTTGGAATGTACATGTAAAGCGTAAAGTTGACTGTTGAAAGTTTTTAAGTATGAATTACAAAGGTTGGTTGTGCTCTGTTTGTAACTTGGAGACGCTCTTCTCTGTGCTCGTGAGACTCCTGAACTGGACAGGTCTTCAATTTAATTTAAACGGTTGCGTGAAGTACATGTAAATATCGTGTGCTTCTTCATCTTCTTCCTCTTTCCATTCTCCGCTCTCTCCCTCTTGTTTAATAATAATAATAATATGATGTTGTTTCTTTGAAAGCATTTATTAAAATATAGATACTTACATCTTTTAATCCATCTCAATGTCTCAAACATAATAACAGTGCAGCTCAGGAACAACAACTCTTTACTCTTTAGTCTTTACTCTGAGCAACAAACATGCTACACAAGAGTTCATATGGATGAAAAACAACAACAAAAACTGGAGAAGCATCTTCCTCCTCCTCCTCAAATCCACATCCACTGAATCACTAATACACTAAAACTAATACTTAATACTTAATACCAGACAACAGACAACAGACATAAAACCACCAGAGAAACCAGAAAAGAATGCATGTAATCCAGTTTTATGTAACACTTTTTCATGTCCACTCTTCAACATTATTTATTTCCCTTCCGATGACCATTGACTTTTCACTCTTCTTCATTCTTCATTCTTTTCATTCTTCTTTGAATGTTGAATGTGTTGAATATTTTCAAAAATTATTTATTACACTTATTAATATTAAAAGTGTCAAGTATAACACTTTACAAATCCAAGTTCCCTTCTGTAAACTTTAATTGTAAAAGTAGTAAAAAAATTTACACAATTTATTAAAATGTGAGAAACTTGAAAATTGAAATTTAATTTTGAAGAAACAGAGAATGAGGAAAAGGGTAAACGGTAGTAAAATGGCTAAAATGTGTGGACAGCCCCATGAAACACATGGAGGATGTATTGAAAAATACGGCAAGATATTCACTTGGTGAGTGATTTCTGAGGCTATATGAAGCCATTACTAATACCAATAACTTTAGGAAGAATGTTATGGAAAAGCAGGCAAAGTGGAGCGGAGGTTTATGCCAGAAAATTTACAATCAAGTGGATTTCACCGCCGTAAACTCAAAAATTGACAAGACGGTGGAGAAGGGAGAAAAAAATAATACAAAGAAGCAGCAAAAGTTGCTCCAGGATGATTCTACATTCTAGATTCTAGATTCTAGCATCATGTGCCAGAACCAGAACCAGAGCCAAAACTCAAACTCCAACTAGAACCAGTGATGATGATGAAAAAAAATGGAAAACATCATAAAATTCCAGTTTTATCATCATGATGAGCTGGATGAGACGGAGTAAAAGATGAAGAAGCGAAGGAGATGAAAATGAAAATGAGGAGCATGGAAGTAGCAGATAGGAACAACAACAATAACAACATCAGCAACAGCAACAAGATGATGCATACACGCACTAATATTTATATAAACCAAAAAGAATCTCTTTTCTTTTTCCCCTCTTTCCTTCTTTCTCTTCCCGATCGAAGATCGAGGATCGACGATGAAGGATGAACGATCTACATATGAAAACACGCAACACGGAACAGTTCGTACTTCTTACGCACAAACATTATCATTATTATTATTACATATTACACATTAAACATTACGTGTACGCTGTACAGTGTACACTGTACACAGAAAAAAGAAAGAAGAAGAAGGAAGATGAAGACGGTTAATAGTTGCTCAGCTTCTTTTTTTTCTACAAAATATCATGTACTACGGTACAAGTCATAAGAAGCAGAAGAAGAAGAAGAGCAGCCCAGCCCATACTTGAATGTGCAAGGTTAATTTAAATGCAGAGCTCTTTCCAAGCCGCCTGCCTGGCTCTTTGCTAAGTGGCTGATGGGATAAGAAATGCTGCTGCTGCTGTTGTTGTTGTTATTGTTGTTACTATTACTATTGTTATTATATCTGTAGGAAGAGTTGGAAACTCAAAAATTTAAGTCAAAATGAAAACTGGGCATTCCACTTTTTTCCCACCATCACACACACACAAACACACACACACACACGCATAATAGATAGATGTAAACTGTACACAGACAACCACCATCACGCACGACTCGCCTAATGATCCTTTAGCGTTCCCTTCCCGGAGAGTCAAAAATCAAACATGTTTTCTCCCTTCGCTCTCTTCTTCTTTTCTTCTCTTCTCTATTTCTTCTTCTTCTTCTTCTTGAGTTGTAAGTTTTCAAGTTCTTGAGTTTGAGTTTGAATGTGGAGCTGCAGTGATCCAGACCAAATTAGGTACTATCTTAACCTGATAAGAGAGCTTCCATAGCTCCTCTCCTTATCAACCCTGTCAATTAACTTTTACTTAATTTACCAATAATCGTCCACCATTTATTTCCTCTATTCTATTCCTACAAATGTTTTCCCTTCTTTTCTTCTTCTTCTCCTTCCTTTTGCCTTTTTCTCCCGATAATACCCGAAGGAATTCCAACTCCAACTCCAAATCATTCGTCCTTCATCCAAACCAAACCAAACCAAAGCAATCCACTCGAATCCAATTGAAATCAATCGAATTTCCAACGCCAACTTGCTCCTTTTCTACTCCCTTTTAATTCTTCTCCTTCTTTTTCTGGTGTGCCCTTTTCATCCATTTCCCTTGAAATTTACCTCACATCCATCTATTCATCTAGGATCTACTATCTAAAACGGACCCATCCAGGGAGCACATAATAAAAACTATCAGCCTCTTAAAAGTCACAAGTGATTGTATTATTATTCAATCACACTATTTCACCTCCCAAGCACAACCAAAAACCAAACCAAACCAAACCCAATGCATGTTCAATGTTCAATGTTCATGGCTAGACTAAATGTTTTCTCTTTTCTACTGACTACTCCTTTTTTTCCTCTTCATCAGCTCCTGTATTACTGTATTTTTATCCTTCCTTTTCCTACTCATTATTACTATTATCATTATCATTATTATTATTATCTGTAGCTAATAAATACCTCTAAAATATATAGACACTCTTGTGCACCTCTCCACAACAAAGTAACAAAGTAACAGTAATTCTACTGCCTTTATTCAATATGCATATGCATATAACATATAAATAAATAAAAGGAGGAAGAAAAAAACACCCCAAACAACAATAATAATAATAATAATAAATACTCACACATTCGACTTTGGACATTTGTATTCATTTACTCATGCACTTGCATGCACATCAATTCAATTCAATTCACATCACACAATCCAAGTGTAATTAAACACAATCCCAGTTTCCAGTTTTGGTAAGAGATTTGAGAAAATCACTATCAAGAAAAGAGAGAGAGAGAGACGCACACAAAACAGAAACACAAACACAAAGAAAGAAGCATTGAACCATTCAAATGGCAGTGGATAAAAAATATATAAAATTCCTATCTCATTTCAATTCCCGTGTTTGGTCTACACACAAACACACAAACAATCACCAATTCACATGCACAGAAAATTCAAATTCAAATTCACATTGGTCAAGAAGAAAAGAAGAATAAAAAGAAGAAAAAGAGTTGCATGCAGTTGATAGTTGATAAGTGAGATAATCACCCGGGAAAAACTGTCAATACGAAACTGATTGAATAACACATTTGAATAAAGCGATTGTGACAAGGGAAGGAGCAGTTCTATAGACTTCAATAATAATCATGACTTTGTATTTACATGTCTTATCACGACCAACATCTTTTTTTACCCATGAAAGGCTTTTCCTATCTCCGTATTTCGTATTTCGTCTATCCCTATTTTTTTCTACCTTGTGAATTTCTTCAGTTCAGTTTAGTTCATCCAGCTGTAAATAGTAAATACAAGAGTAAGAATTCCACC